>JAMXBB010000005.1:88129445-88186455 GCA_024138015.1 Lumnitzera littorea
ATAAATTTTAAAGGAGAAAAAAAGGCCTTTTTTATGTTTCATATGTATCGAGGGACCTATCCTATGAAAATATATTTAACATACTTAAATTTATAGGGAATATATTTAAAAATAATAAATGATTTATAGTATGAAATCCATATAGAAAATTTTTGTATTATTGAATGGGTTAATGTAGCTAGAGTATGAATATTGGACAGCTGTTTGAAGATTAATCAAATTTATGTAATGGAGAAGAAATCTTTATCTTAGTCGATGCAAAAAAGAGATTAGATAAAGCTAAATATCGATGGCTTAATGAAGCTTAACATAGACATAGCATCCATAGGTAGCATTGTAAGAGATGTCGAAGGTAAATAGTTATTTGGATATGATATGAAAATAGGGAAAATTGATATTGTTGCGATTGAAATTTAAGCCATTTACAAAGGCATAACTTACTATATTCAAAGGGGATTGCTAAACGTGGAATTAATACAAACTCAAAACTAGCTATTGCTTTGCTATGTTTAAAACAAAATGCAATTGCATGTAGGGAAGAAATATTGTAGCTATGGCATTGGAACATTAAAGTAATTCCAAAAAAGACAATGCTGTTGCAGATCAACTGGCTAGTAGAATTTCAAATGCGATAGGGATGAAGAATTTTTTGAAGGGCTCTTAGAATGTTTATTAAAAGATTATGTAATGATTTTTTTTTTTTTCTGGTGAAAATGAAATATTCATAAAATCAACAAGTCCATGTATAAGAGTCCACAAAATAGAGAAAAAAAAAAACACAATCTAATCAAACTACAATTCTACATCTACTACCAAAGAAGAATCTTCTATTGCAGTAAGATTAACACATGATAATAAGTATTTGCTATGATTAATAAAAACCATAGATAGATAAGAAGGTAGATGATAAAAAATAAATAAATAAAAATTGGAGATGGATGTTGCAATCCTTTTTTAGTAAGCATATTAGTGGCAACAATCTTCTCATGGGCAACCATACATAAAGAAATTTGATCAAACAAAGTTAGAGCTTCCTTGCATTTTTGGAGGATGATATGGTAGCTATCTACATCAATCTTGTTATTGTGTAAAAAATTTATTGCTTTTTGTGAGTTCAAGATACAATCACATTCTAGTGCACCCTTGGATGAGCAAATTTCAATCCTTCTTAAATGGCACTAAGATCTACGTCCATAGGTTATAAAGAAATGTTCTATTTGTGAAGCATCCAAAGTACCAAGCCTTCATGGTCTGTACAAATAGCACCTATTCCAATAGATTTTTGGTTTTCAAGAAATGCTCCATTAGTAACAATTTGGCAAATGTAAGCTTCTATATTTAACGTTTAGCTTTTCCCTTCTATTATGCCCCCACCATTCCAAAGCCTTGTTTCTAATCTTCCTTATAATGTCCTCTTCTTCCCTTTCTTGTCTAAAAATCTTGTTATTTTAGACTTTCCAGATGTTTCTAAGCATAGATAGGATGAGAACTTTCCTTGGAGGGGTTGTTGGCTTAAAATCTAACTTAGCCTTTTTGGTATTTCACTCAAACCAAGATATCAAATCTTCAAATGAGAAGGCTCTATATTGTAAAGCTATTCTTAACCTATGCCACATCGCTCTTCTCCATCCACAATTAAGAAATATATGTTGTGCTATCTCTATCTCTTTGCTGCAAAGAGAACAAGTGGTATTAATTGGAACCCCTCATTTTTTGAAGATTATCTCCCATCGTAGGTCTATCATGCAAAATTCTCCAAACAAGGAGTTGTGTGCTTAGGTAGGTTGGCAACTTCCATATCTAGTCCCATTTCCTTCTTGTGAGGTCTGAGTGATTCTCAGCCATTAGTTAGGCATAGGCAAATTTTATAGTTAGTTCACCATCAAGTTGAAAGGGCCATATTTCCTCTTCTTCCCAAGGACTAAGGATTACGACTCCCAACTTTTGGGAAATGAAATTATCTAAAGGATATCCTATAATATCCTCCTTCTAACCTCTCTCATTATCCCAAACTTGATGAATAATGAGTTTCTTATCGGATTTATTTAGTAGTCTTCACAACCAAATTGTTATTGGCTTGCCATTTAACTAAATGTCTCTCCAGAATCTCACGGTCCTCCCATTTTTTTATCTTCATGTAGATTCTATCCTCTAACTAGCTATTAGATTTCTATAATTCTATAAAGAGAACATAACCTTTCTTCTTTCATCGACCTCTCAACTATAGATTATACTTTTATTTTATCAAGGATGTCCCTAAGGATTTTTTTTATTTAAGTTGCTAAGCTAAGCTTATAAAATTCACCTGATTTCTATACTTCAAGTGTATGATCCCCCAAGCTACCCTTTCTTTTGGGAGCTTGAATTTTTCCCAATTAATCTAGTGTAGCTTCATACAATTCTCCGCACCCCCCTATATGAAGTCCCTATTAATCTTTTATAGTTTTTCAGTTAACTTCTTTGTCATGGGCAAGACTTTGGAGTAATAATTTACAATCCCTTCCAAAGCGGTAGATGCTAGCAACCTATGACTAGCCATACTTAATAAGTTAGATTTCTAGCAAGTTAACTTTCTCCTCATCTTCTCAAGAATGAAGTTAAAATAAGAGCTTTTAAACTTTCCTTCTTCATAAATAGAAATATCTAGATATTTGCTAAAGTCCAAGTTTAGGCATATACCAAAGAGATTAGAGATAGCATTTTTCATTTCCAATGAAGTGTAGCCTTAAAATATCCCCAAATCTTTGCCTAACGTCCATCATAATCATAACATCCATCATAACTCGGGAATTTTCCACTGTTACTTTAGCCATCAACAAGGGTTCATTAGCGAAGAAGAGGTGAGATAAAGAAATATTTGTACCTCTAATACTCAGTGGTTTCCAACTTCTCCAAGAGACCATAGCATTGATGATCCTACTTAATACCTCCATACTAATTATGAACAAGTATAATGATAGTGGGTCTCCCTGTCTCAAACCTTTACTAACAATAAAAGGTGCTAACATCGAGCTATTGAAAATTAGCCGATATGAAACTGATGCAAGATAAAAGCCTACTAACATGACCCAGCTTGGAGGGAAGTTAAGAGATTAGGCAGTAAACCTAATGAAGTCCCACTCCATGTGGTCGTATGCTTTTTCCAAATCAAGTTTCACTACCATCCATTGTTTACGCCTAGATTTCTTTCTCATTGAGTGTAAAATCTCATGAAAAACAATGATACTCTCCTTTACTACCTCCTTGGAATGAAACTTGACTACTCTGGACTTATAGGGTCCATGAGCAGTGGCTTAAGTCTATTGAGTAGGCATTTATTGATAATTTTATACATGGTAGTGCATAAGCTGATCGGATGGAATTCCTTTACCGTATTTGCACTCATAACTTTTAAAATGAGGATAATAAGAGTTTCATTTAGTTGCTATGGTATAACACCTAACTAAAGAATGTCTTAAATTAATTCACAAACCTTCCCTCCTACTAGGTCTGAACATTTCTTGTAGAATTCTACGTGAAATCCATTTATCCTTGGTGACTTATGATTGCCAATACAACAAAGTGCTTTTTTAATGTCACTACAGGACCAAAGCTGGTTAAGGTAATGCCACATCCTAGCTTAGTACAGAATATACCATCACATAAGAATACCTATTGAAAACTTAACTCAACCTGCTCATTTATCAAAAGAAAACTTTGTTTACATGATAAAGGGGTTGCTACATCGAAGTTCAATTGTATATTCAATTACAACTATGTATATAGCATAATGCCTACATTAAAATGTGAACCAGCTTTCTCTTTTGTCATCTTCACAATAGATGATATAGATTTCATCGATGAACATACAGGCTTGATACTACGTGTAACAAAAAGGGTGGGTTCAGGCTACAAGATGGCTTGAAGAGTAAATGATAGTCGAAGGTGACCAGGGTTTCCTATGCACCAACGATGAATATAACACACCAATGCCTCATACGAGCTTAGGTCACACTTGATATGATGCATAAGTATGGCCGAATGTCACTTACCACTAGTTCATGCTTAATGGGCTAGATAAGAGTAACTCAAGAGTAAGTAAAAGAACACTTAGCTCAAGAGGTAGTAAAAGTTCGATGTATTCTCTATATGATGATGATGTGTCTATTACATTATGCAAGTATTTATAGTATCCTATTAGGGTAAGTCCTAAATTATAGAAAATTACAGAAATGAATCCCTACTTGCTAAGAAAAGGGAGAATAATTTACAGGGGAAACATGAAATCGTGCAAAAAGAATATCCCTTGTCAAAAAGGATAGTATGGTTGTCAGAAAAAGGATAGTGCATACGTAATTCTACTCATTATATGGTCCCAATAACATTACGAGCCGTATATGGGTGGGCTTTGATTAGGTCTAGTTGGCATCGGTAGCTCTAATTGCAGGTACTAGATAAGGATTGGCTCAAGGATGACTTACACTTAGCATTGACCTTAGATGGTCGGCTCTTGGTAGTTGTTAGCTCAGCTTTGGCACTATAGAGAAGGCAGTATCCAGATTTGGTGTATGGACTGGTGTATTGCGGAGGGGTCAACTCGGCACATAAGTTGATCACCTCAATAGTCTCTTAGAGGGTATGAAGAGCAAAGTAGCTTAGTAGATGGAACTAAGGTATATACCACTCCTTGACGTTTAACTCACCTCGGATAACTTAGCGAACCATTTGAGAAAGCCCTCGGGTTCAAGAGCGTATGATTAGTCTTTGATCCCTATCACCCCCTCTAGGTTATTGGAGATTTGGTATCAAATTTGATTTAGCTCCAGGTTGCTCGTCCTTAAGAATGTAAGGTTAGAGATCGACAATGTTGAAGGAGTCTAAGACTCCATACCCTTCAAGTAGTTCAATCCTATAGGCATTAGGATTGATCCTTTTAAGTACTTTGAAAGGATTGTTGGCTCTAAGAGACACCTTGCTCTTTCTCAAGTTTAAGAATCGTTTATTACTAAGATCTATGTAAACCAAATCACCTAACTGAAATTCTCCCTTCTTCCGTCCTTGGCTTCGCTTCTTGAGCTTAGTATTGGCTCGGCTCAATTGTTCTACAACCTTCTAGTGCATCACTTTGATGGCCTTAACTCTTTCAATAGTTAGTTGGTCATCATCAGCCATTGGTTGGGGTACTTAGTCCATTAGGAGCTTAAGGTTGAAGCCAAAGGCGACCTTGAATGGGGACATGTTTATTACGCCATGGGCAATCCTATTGTAGGTGAACTCAATGATTAGTAGACATAGATCTTAGTCAATCGTGTTTCGTCCGATAGCAACCCACAGCAAAGTTCCTACAGTTCTGTTAACAACTTCGATCTGTCCATCGCTCTATGTATGATAAGATATGCTGTATAATAACTTGGTTCCCATTCGCTTCCATAGCGTCCTCCAAAAGTAGCTCATGAACTTGGGATTTCGATCTGAAACAATGGTTCTTGGTATGACGTGAAGCTTGATTACTTCGTGCAAAAAAAGGAAAGAGATAGCTGAAGCATCTTTAGTTTTGGACCATGGCATGAAATGTACTATCTTACTAAATCAATCCATAACCACTATGATGGAGTCCTTCCTTCGGGACATCTTCGGCAATCCTAACATGAAGTCCATACTCAACTCGGACTATGGTTTAGTTAAGATTGACAAGAATTAGTAATGTCCTTGCTCAACTTGGCTCTTCGCTTTTTGGTAGGTCGTATGCTTTTCCTATGCAAATTGAACATCTCTCTTCATCCTTGGCCGATAGAATCTAAAAGATATTACCTCATGGGTTCGACGCTAGCTAAAGTGTCCTATCAATCCCCCTCCATGCACCGTATGCATTAGCAATTCTTTAGTGGAACAGGTCGAGATACATAGCCTCTCCTTCCTGAATAAGTATTCGTCCTCCTTATGGTAGTCATCCAATGTTCGTCCTTCCTCACATTGGGTATAGATTAGACTAAAGTGTAGATCTTCAGTGTAAAGATTCTTTATGGTTGAAAAACCAAGTAGCCTTCTTTGTAGCTCAGTCAAGAAGGTATGCCATCTTGACAAGGCATCGGCTACTACATTGTTTCTTCCATTCTTATATTTTATGTCATAATAAAAACCCTCCATGAACTCTACCCACTTAGCGTATCATTGGCATTATTTGGGTTAGCTCTTCAAATACCTCGAGGACTCATGATTGGTGTAGATCACAAATTCCTTGGGCAGTAGGTAGTATTGCCATACTGTTGGGGCTCGGATTAATGAATAAAACTCCTTGTCATAGATAGAATAATTAAGTGTAACTCCTCAAATTTTTTCGCTAAAGTAAGAAATAGGTCGGCCTTCTTACATCAGCATAGCACCAATGCCTAGTCCGGATGCATCGCACTCTATTTCAAACACCTTATCAAAGCTTGGTAAAGCTAAGATGGAGGTTATAGTTAGCCTCTCTTTTACTTCCTCAAAACTCATCCTCTCTTTCTCTCCCCATTTGAATTCAACGCTCTTCTTAAACAATTTGGTAAGTGGGGCTACAACTGTATTGAAATTCTTTATAAATCTGCGATAGAATGATGACAAGTCGTGGAAACTTCTCATGTTTGTAGAACAGGTTGACTCAGGACATTCTATGATCACTCTCGTCTTCTCATCATTAACTTAGATGCTACCTTTGCTCACAACAAACCCCAAGAAGATCACCTCGAATAAGAAAAATTCACACTTCTTCAAATTAGTGTAAAGTTGTTTAGCTCAGAGTTTTGTAAAGACTCTTTAGAGATGCTCTTCATGAGTCTCCAGGTTGGGGCTATACACTAAAATGTCATCAAAGTATACTACAACAAACCTTCCTAGTAATTCTTGGAGTACATGATTTAGCAAGCGCATAAATGTGCATGGCGCGTTGGACAAACTAAATGGTATTACAAGCCATTCATAAAACCATGTCGAGTCTTAAATGCAGTCTTCTACTCATCACCTTTGTGCATTCAAGTCTAATGGTACCTAAATTTAAGGTCGATCTTAGAAAACACTCTTACTCTACTTAATTCATTTAGCATATCATCCAACTTGACTATGGGATGCCTGTACTTGATGGTGATTCAATTGATCGTTTAACTATCCACATACATCATCCAAAAACCATCTTTCTTCAATATTAATAAGGTTGGCAGAACACAGGGGCTTAGGGACTCGCATACATACCCCTTCTTCAGTAGCTCATCTACTTGCTTCTACAGTTTAGTGGCTTGTCCAAGATTTAGCTTGTAGGTAGGCTTATTCGATAGTACAGCTCTTGGCTATAGGTTGATTGCATGCTCGATGCCTCGGATGGGAGGCAAACCTTCTAGTAGCTCATTTGAGAACAAGTCGGCAAACTCCTTTAGTAAGATTTTTACTTCAACAGGCAATTCCTCATCCTTGGGTCTCAACTCTAGAATTCTTCAAATCAGTGGATAGGTCGGTCCTTCAAGCTCCATCTCTCTCTTTAGTGTGGCTCGAGTCCATACCAAAGCCTCTTTCTTCATGGTTTAGCTAAGTTGGGACTACATGACCTTTACCTGCTCAGCAATCATAAAACTCAATTTCATCCTCCTGCTTTCATGCTCCATAAAATACGTATTCCTCCTTCTATCATACATAACTACTTGATCAAACATCCATGGTCATCCAAGTAGAATGTGAGATACACTCATAGGCAGTACATCATAGAGTAGTTCGTCTCAATATTTGCCAATGCAGATTGGTACGGACACGTGTTTGTTCACCTATAGGGCTCCCTTATCACTAAGCCAATGAAGCTTATAAGGTCTTAGGTAGGGCATGGTTGGCAATTTCAATTGCTGGACCATAAATATTAGGGCTACATTAGTACAGCTCCTATTATCAACTATCAGCGCATACAGTGATTTATTTACTTTGCATCCAATATGGAAGGGATTTTCTCTTTGTTCATCTTCAAGCACAGGACTGACACTCATTGTCCTCCTCAACATTATAGTAGTTGACATAGAGTTGCCTCCCTCCTTATAGATAACTTCCTCCTCAAACAGCCTGGTCACTACTTCTTTGTCAGTACTATTGATCTCAACAATCAATACCTCACCTCGAATCACCATTGTTCACCTGTTTGGACACTAAGCAGCCATATATCCAAATCCTTGGCATTTAAAACACTTAATCTTACTCGTCTTCTTTCCTAAACTCTAGCCTTTCTTAAACTTGCTTAGGGGTTCCTTTACCATGGCTCGAGTAATCAAAACGGTTTGGGTCCCAATAACCTTACTTAGTTCCGTTGGCACTGGTCTGCTTGAAATAGTTTTGCTGTTGCCTAGCTAATTGACGATTGGTTAGAACCTTCTTATTTAGTGCCGTTCTATCCTCTAGGTGACTCAGATTGCGTCATCAAGCGTTCCAATATCTAGGGTTTCTAAGACATCCCCAATCTCATATTTCAATCCACCAATGAATCAAGATATAATTCAATCCTCTAGGTCTACGACTTCACATCGAATCATCAACATTTGGAAATCCTTAACATAAGTATCTACACTTGAACCTCCTTATCTAAGCTCTTGCAATATTTTGAAGTTATCCTACAAATAATAGCTTAGCACTAACCTTCTCTACGTAACCCTTTTCCCTTCATCCCAACTTCTAATCTCTCGTTCTCCTTCCCTTCTTCGGGTGGCTTGCAACTTCTTCTACCATAAGGTGGCATAACTAATGAACTTCAACATAGCAAGTCTAACTTTTGCATTGTTGGGTACATCGTGGCATTCAAATTACTTTTTAATCCCATCTACCTAATCTAGGTAGTCTTCAACATCACCACTTTCAGAAAAACTCAAGATACTAGAGAAATACATGAATAAAGACCTTTGTACATAAGAATCTATTATGTACATAACCTAAAATAAGATATATACCAACTATACATACATATACCATGCTAAATACACCCTTAAAACACAAAAAGAATGAAATTAGAGAAGCCTTCTTAAGAGGAAATTTAGGTATACGAAATTTGTATAAAAATACGTATGTGACCGTATATATATATATATATGGGTATATGTACAAGTATAAATATGGTATAAGTATAAGTACATAAGTATACATATTAGTATGTTAGAAGTATAGGTATGTGTATAACATATGTATAAAGTGTATGTATAAGTATATAAGGATATATATATATATATATATTTATATGTAATGAATGATTACATAAGCCATGACACAAGCGATTGATGACCTAAGCAATGACATAAGCCTAAGCTTGTAAAATAATAAATTATAAGATTACATAAGAATATAACATATATATGTGTACATGTACTTAGGAGTTGAAGATCCATTCAACCCTAATACACTTCTTAAATTGAATTAAACTTAATTTAGTCAATAAATTAGTAATACTAATGTAAAATTTCTTAAGTGTAAGAATCTAATAGCTAATTAAATCATTAAGTACTAAAATAGGATATAAACATAAGCAATAAGAATAATTAAACTTCAATAAGATAAAATTTCAATAAATTTAGTCCATATTGTAAAACACAAGTCTTAATGTCCAAAATGGACATCACTGTGTGAACGTGTGTCCGAAAACGATAAAAAATGACTATAAGTTCACAAATATCGAAATTAGAATGAAAAAGTTACAAAATGCATAAAGGAAGTCTCATAACTTACAAATATAAGAAACTAGTTACTATTAATTCCATTGAGTATGGTAAACCCTATACATATAAGACTTGGGGTATATTAGGGAACTGGATAAACTACAATAGACTTTTAGTTAACTAAGGAGTCTGACTTCTCAGAATACTTATAAGTGTTACTATATTTTAAGTGTTCAATGTTGAGTTTTGGAAACCCTAAAGCTTGAAGAACGAGCAATAATCCAGGTGAGGGAGTTCTAATAACCTGCTACTTACTTGTGCATGTTACTTGTATGATGTTTTATTGCTTGCTATTACTTGTATATTTGAATGACAGTTTTGCTTGTATGCCACATCTGTGTGATCACCTTTTTTAAGTGATAAATATAAATATCTAACCTAAATAACTAGTTCTATTCATCGCATGTCTATAACCCAATAAATGTATGGATGGAGAGTGCTTGCTTTGCAAAATGTTGAAAAGGGTATTTTTGGAAAAAAATTTCCTAATCTTAAACGTATTTTGTACGATTTCAATAAGGCCCAAAATGCTAGAAATGATATTTTATTGTTAAGGCAAAACTAGCATAGGTTCTCCACTTGATAGCGAAAAGATTCACTTTATGATGCCTGTAAGGCCTTAGTTAATTTTGGTTGCGAGAGAACTTACAAGTTTGTGCTCGAGGGGCCTTAGAGGATAGATAGTCCTAGTTTGGAATCCTCCTATTTGGATTGAAATTCTTTTCTCGACTAAAGTAATAGTCAAGTATTGCCTAGAAGGGTGGTACCCCTAGTTAGCCTCATGAGGTAAGCTGAGGTGCCATGTGCGGGTAAGTATAGGGGATAATCGAAGTGTAAACGACGTAATTCTACACCTTCCATAATTCTAGACTCCTATGAATATGTTGCTTGCATTCATCGCGCTTATATTTATTTTGTATGTAGATAGCTTGCTTGTATGTGCGATAATAATGTGTGATAACTTGCTTGAACGGTGGTAATGAGGGACGAACTCACTGAGCTGTTTCATGCTCATTCCCCCTTAGTTTCCTTTACAGGTTTACTTATGATGGGATTGAGATATGTCTCAAGTGTTGAGTGTGAGATGAAGATATGTATACTAGTATTAGAAATAGTTGAGTACTCTTTAGATGTTACATAAACATCCTTTGTAAAAAATATTTATATGTTAGAACTTACTATAATTTAATTTTTCTTACATATATATTTTTTTATGTTAGTATATCTTGTCTTATTATTTGGTAGGGGATACAAATTCTCTATGGTTTTGAGGAACTGTGGGATATCAGATATCTATAATTATTTATATTTATATGTTATGTTACGTTACAATAAATTAATTACTTGGAAATCAGTAATCTTAGTAATTTATTATTTAGAGTCTTGCAATCTCTGACTTGCAAGATGGTTTTCATATTATGAGTGCACACATATTATGGAAATTTTAGGTAATCCTACTAGGTCCTTTGTAAGGTCCTAACAGGGGAGGTCAAGTTAGAGCATTAACTCAGTTAAACTAACCATTGCCTCACTCTTGCTACTTACATTCTCTAGTAGGGCTATTTCTAACTTGTTGCCAATCTTCTTCGATAGCAATCACTAAACCAGCTACTAAGTTGGTAAGTCTATCCAAGTGGTTACCTACTAATTGAGGTGTGAAGCTTCCTTCTTACCTAAGGCCATGTCGAGTACCACTTTCTTGGTTTCCTAAAGTTCCTTATAAGCTTAAGTCTAACATTGATGGTTACTTTACAAAAATTAACGTCTAATAATGCCACTTGAAAATCAATAACAGATACTCAAATCACAAACGAACAATTAACTACACTCTATTTTTATGTATCAAAAAATAGGGGAAAATAGAGCACAAAATACTTCTCAACTACTAAACTCCAAGGTTAATAATAGAACCGTTATCATATAAGGGTAGTAACAAACCCCTTAAAGAACACAGTGGTAGAATCTATCTTTGAACGTAGCTAAACTCTGATACCAAGATGATATGGATTCCATAGATGAACACAAGGGCCTGATATTACACATAAAAAAAGGGTGTGTCCAGGCCACGAGATGGCTCGAAGAGTAAATGATAGTCGAAGGTAAGTAAGGTTTCTTATGCATCGACGATGAATATGATGCACTAATGCCTCACACGAGCTTAAGTCACACTTGATATGATACATAAGTATGGCCGGAGGTCACTTGCCACTAATCTATGCTTAATAAGTTAGATAAGAGTAACTTAAGAGTAAGCAAAAGAACACTTAGCTCAAGAGGGAGTAAAAGTTCAGTGTATTCTTTGTATGATGATGATGCAGCTATTACATTATGCGAGTATTTATAACACTGAGTTAAGGTAAGTCCTAAATTGTAGAAATGGATCACTACTTGCTGATAAAAAGGAGAATAATTTACAGGGGAAACATAAAATCGTGTAAAAAGAATATTCTTTGTCAGAAAGGATAGTATGGTTATTAGAAAAAGGATAGTGTACACGTAATTCTGCTCATTCTATGGTCCCAATAACGCTGTGAGCCGTGCAAGGGTAGGCTTTGATTAGGTCTAGTTGACATCATCAAGTCGGTAACTCTAATTGCATGGACTAGACAAGGGTTGGCTCTGGGATGACCTACACTTAGGATCGACTTCGAATGGTTAGCTCCTGATAGTTATTAGCTCAACCTTGGCACTATAGAGAGGGCTATGTCTAGATTTGGTGTTTAGACTGGTGTGTTGCGAAGGGGTTGGCTCGATACATCGATTGATCACCTCGGTAATCTCTTAAAGGGTATGGATTGCAAAGTAGCTCAATAGATTGAATTAGGGTATACATTACTCTTCGATACTTAACTTACCTTGGACAACTTGGCGAACCATCTACGAAAGTTCTCAAGCTCGAGAGCATATGATTAGTCCTTGATCCCTATCAATAATAGGATTCCTAAATTAATATAGGTTTTATCCAAAAGTTACTAACTCTAACTAACATTCTTAATATTTATCCCCCTTAGTGTTAGGCCCTTCATAATGATGTTAACTTATAGATAAAATATTTTGTCCCTTCAGCTACTGGAGCTGAGTGAGAGTAGATAACAAACAGTATAATATATGTAATATCACAATTGAAACATTGCAATCATAACTAGTAGGTTCAACTTTACACATACATTAGTTTAACTGAGTATTTATTACTAGCAATGCAATATACTATGCTCATGCACATAGCATGCATCGATACTGATATCTTATGACCTCCAATTTTCATTTGGTTAGTCGATATAGCTAGGCATTTAGATACAATGTCAAAGAATCTATGGACAATAAGAAGCTATCTAAGAGTAAGAGCCCCACCAAATTAGACTACACTCTATAGTAGTCTACTGATATCAAAACAAGCAACAAGGTGCTACTTAAGAGTAGGACCCGTAACTTTGTTTTATAAAATTAGACTACACATTGTACTTCACTAAATCAAAGAGTCAATAAGGCCAACTTAGACTACATACTATAGTCTACCAAATCTGAATATCAAAATAGTTAAGATGTTCGGGCAATGCAAATTTATATGCTTTTAAAAACTAAGTTCATAAAGCCACAATTTTTCTTAATCACATAGAAGCCTCATTTTGCAAATTCTAACCTGTAAGTCCCATTTATGCCATGCTATGCCATGTTATGTAGTTACAATTCAAGAATATCATTTAGCACAACTAGTCTTCACATTTTATTCAACCTAGTTATCTAACTCTAGTTTTCAAACTCTCTTAAGCAAAATTTTAGTATCTTACTTAGGATTCACTTAGGTGAACAAATAGAAGATCGAGTTAGCAATTACTCAACTTTCTTGGTTAGCATAATCATTCATAAGCACAAATCAACACCGAACCTAGTAACATAACAGCATAACCAAGATATAATTACCATCATCTAAAATCACCACATCATCATCGTTCATTATAGTAGTATATCAGTCTATCCTAAAATACAGCCATATCCAATCAACATTGCATCAAATAGCACACAATATTATGAGTAGCAATCTATCTACTCTAATCATGGGTAATGTCGAGCTTGGTTTTTCACCTTCCCAGTTCTTTTATAAAATAGGCTTTCTTTAAACCGATCGGTACTAAACCTTACCCGTGTAATATTGATCCTCAACTAGGGTTTAAAGAAAACCATTTCTTTTTGTTTTGAAAATAACTTTGAAGTCACCGTCTGACCGAAGTCGAGAAAAACAGTTAAGTTATAACCAATTGGGTGAATTGGTTATAACTTAGCCACTAATATAATTATTAAAACCAATTTTATAAAACGGTTTTTGAAACTAGAGAATTTGGATCCAAGGGTTTGGAAGTTTAAACCCTTACAGATACAATTGACTTTTAAAATTAGAATTAAACTTAAAAATTACTTTTTAATTTTGAAAGACAAAACTTAATTATTAGTTACTTTAATTAGATAAATAAAATAATCTAAACTAAAGAAAAAGGGAAATTAGTTTTTTTAATTTTTATCGTCGCCATGTAAGTGTCAACGTAACCACTATTCGGGATAAAATATACGTAATTCTTTTTAATGAAAACTTTAGTAGGTTAAGATGATTTTAGTTTTTAAAATAATTGGGTTTACGTTTTTACCAATTTTGATTTATTTAAGAAAATTTTCTAAAGGGCTCTAAATTGGTTTTTATTTTTGGAAATTCGAAATGATCCTAATTTGAAAAATAATTGATTTATTTTTATTTTATTTTTGAAAAATCAATTTTCTAAGTGACATAAAGAAATAATAATCTTTATTCTTTCTATTTACTTATTCATTTTTATTTTTATTTTTTATTTCATTTATTCTATTTATTTCTATTAAAATAAAAATAAAAATAAATAAATAGACTACTTCCTTTTTTTTCTTTTTTTTTTTTGCTTTTTTTTTTGTTTTTCTCATTTACAACATTTACAAATAAATAAAACAAAAAACAAATAAAAAAATAAACAAATCGGGTCGACTCAAATTGGCCTCAAATCGACTTGGACGACTCAAAGGTGACTCGAATCGGCTTATCGGCTCACTTCGACTTGTATCAGCTTAGTCAGCTCAATCGACTCAGGGTCGGCTCACTTCAGCTCGATCGACTCTGATCAGCTCGGAAAATCGATAGTAGTGGTTTTCGTCAAAAAACACCGTAGGGGATGCTATCATAGAGAGAGAGAGAGAGAAATCGTGCTAGAGAGAGGAAGCTTTGATTTTTGTTTTTCTATAATGTTTCAAAGCTTTGTTATGTTTCGAAAATGAAGAGTAGATCCTTATTATATGTGTCATTATCGAGTTAAGGATGAAAAAAATTAAATGCAATATAATTTTCTTCCAATTTTGGATTGAACGAACCTAGACAATATGTGGTGCCAAATACATAACTATGCATGTAGGAGTGTGTCTAATGCGTACAGGAGTGTGTCCAGTGGAGGTGAGGTGGCCCATGACATGGCGATGAAGTAAGAAAAGAAAATAAATGATATATTTTGTACCTTCTATGGATTGAACCCAGGATCTCTAAGTTGCATGCAATATTAAGTCCAAGTGCTTATCCAACTAGGCTATTAGTTTTTACTTACTCACATGTACAATTAATTAATTACACATATGGACTAGATCAACTTAAGCTAGATTCAAATCTAAGCTCAAGCTTAACGGCCTTTTATTCAAAATTATTTAAATTAAAATTATATTCTATTTAAATCACTTAAAAATTAATTATTTTCTAAATTCACTATTTTTTTTTCTATTTTCTAAATTTCTTATTTTTTTGTATTATTTTTTTTCTAGATTTCCTATTTTTTTATATTTTTCCAATTTTCTTATTTTTTATGATTTTTTCGTATTTTTGTATTTTCCTAAAATTATTTTTTTTCTAAATTCTTTATTTTTTTGAATTTTCTTTAATTTCCTATTTTTTGTGTTTTTACTAATTTAGGACCTATTAAAGAAATAAAATAAAATAAAATAAAATAAAGGAGGCAAAAATCGAGTGTCTATAGGTAAGATCCACTTACCTAAGTTTGGTAATAGCGCAAAATCCTAAACTTTACCACATGGTTTTTCTTTACTTATCACACCTAAGAAAATATAAACACAATTCCTAAGTCAAGTACTAATGAAATCTAAATTCTCATAAACTTTCCATACCGTGTCTTTAAACTTTATTTGATCATATCTTACTCATTCCCTATCTATTTTTAGTAAACTTTGTATCGTCACAATCATTATTTCGAGTATTATTAAAATATCTTAAGAATTAAGATTGATTAATATGGTTACAAGCTCAAAAATACCTTTTTCCTGCTACTGACTCGATCATTCGTTACTGTAGCTCCGTAATTAACCCGAATAAACTTTAGTTCTAAACTGAAAGCCCTAAAAAATATACTTTCCAAACTTGTTCAACAACCCTTAATATACCCCCAAAGTGTTCATTTGACATGGATTTGATAAATATTTTAATAGTATTAACTACTATATTACATATTAAGCTAATATATAGGTTTATACTAAGAAAATACACAATAAATAGTATATAAGCTCGATTAATTTCATGAAAAATCCTATAGAATCACAAAAATATGTCATTTAATTATTAACTATGAATTATACTAAACTAGTTATTATCTATCTTATGAAAATAGCAATTTTAACTTGAAATTATGAAAAACTAAAGAAAATAAACAAATTTACACATGTGATAAAAACTAAGTGCTCCAAATATCTTTAAAAATCTCCACAAATCAAAATATGTAGGGCTCATTCATTAATTTAATTAAAAACTAATTATTTTAATAATTCGGTAAAACTAGCAATTTTATTCAAAATAATTATAAAAAATAGTAAACATGCCAATTTCAAAAATTCTTGTTACCATAATTGAATATATGTATATATATATTAGGTGTATTATATACAAAAATTGAGCTTGAAATAATATCATCTAATATTTATAAAAATTAATTCAATTTTTATCTAAATAAGGCATTTCCCTACACTTACACTAATTATTTAATTAAAATAAAATCACTGCATTAATCTACAATTAAAATAACCCTTGAAAACCAAATTTCATAATTAATTAACAACATTTAGTATTTTTAGAAATTATATGAACTTATGAGAGGGAAAATGGGTTCGCCTAAACTAACTACCTCTAGGCATCTTTCGACCGCTCAACCTTATCGAAATACCTCCTCTAGCCATCCTTTCTTTGATCCCTAAGCCGCTTCAAATTAGGTTGTGGTTTAGTATACAAACTGCCCTAAACCTGATTCACTCTTAATTTTTGTTCTATTTTTAATTTATTTTTTCCTAATTTTTTAAAATTATGTTCTTATATTTTTAAAGTACTAAAATATTGTAAATGAGCATTTAGGTCCTATTTATAGTTTTTTAAATTTGTTTGATTTAATAAAAATTAGACATATGTTTGCTACGTGTTATTTTTCCCTTTTTCCTAGGTGTCATGTGTCATTTTTTAATTAACTAGGTGTTAAACCATGTTTTTCAATTAATCCTAGGCTCTCACATAGTTTGATGAGTCATCTAATCATTTTTTTAATTAATTTTCCATTATTTTGTATTAATTTCCCTTATTTTGATAATTTATTATTATATGTATATATTTAATATATATAATGCATGTCACATGCAAATACCTACATATTACATATAATTCAACTTTATTTATTATTTTTGAAAGTTAATTAATTTATCTTTAATATCTCGTTATATTTAAAACTTGAATTTCATGTTTTCAATATTTATTAGTTTTACCGATAAATTAATGTTTTTTTCTTAAATTAATATTTTTATATAATGTATTTTGAAAAATTGATTTTACTTGAATTATTTTGTTTAACTTTTCTAATCTTATTATGAAGTTCGAAATAAAAAGGATAACATAGCCCAACACCCCAAATTTAGAGGCTCAGTTCCTAGGGTTATTGAACTAGTTGGAAAAGTTGGGATATTACAAGTAATCAAATTCTTCCTTACTAAGAATCTTCTAATTATTGCACCAGCAATTAAGCTCCTTCCAAACAAACATACATTTTATTGAATAAAGAGAGTTAAAGAAATCCATAAAGAGTTTCTACATCTCTGAAATATTGCTTATCCATTTCCCTATGGAATCAAAGATACTTGTGATCCTTGACTTAGATCTTCGAGTAATCACATTAGTATAAAAGAATCTCAATTTTTTGCTTCCCATTAATAACCCAGTTAGCTCTCACCTTGGCCACTCAAAGTGTTTCTTCCTACCTCAGAATCTAAGAAATTTCTTCTTGCAAACTACACTCTTTATTAATAATGTTTTGTGTCAAATTCTGAAAACGTTTTTACCAAATATACTTAAGCTTTTCAAGGGTCTTCTTCTTTCTAATAAAGATAAAGCTAAAAACCTCTTGGTTCCACTCTTTAATGCATTTGAAAAAATCATTAAGATTACAGAAATAGTTAAAAGATGGGTGTTGTTTGAATTTAGCCACTAAATGTTTGAAGTATGGACAATCTAACTACATTGGTTGGAATCTAAGTGGTTGAGACTTCTCTTTAGAGTAGCCCAATGATGACCAAGTATTTAACAAAATCGATAAGTGATCCGATTGATTAAAATAAAGGTGATAAAGCTTTGCTTCTGGAAAAGAACTTCGCCAAACATAGTTGGCCCATACCTTATCAAGTCGAGTTCATATTAGGTGAGAAAGGGTTTTTTATCTTTTTGATCAAGTAAATCTTGGCCCCACAAACCCTATATCTGCCATCCAACATGAGTTCATGTAGTTTTGATACTTTCATGCACATTCTTAGCTAACTTCTACTCCACCCCCCATTTCTCATCTCTATTAAGGATTTCATTAAAATCACCCGTAAGCATCTAAGCACCAGAAATCTTATCAGCCCATTCTCGAAGCTCTTCCCATAGTGAACATCTAATACTTCTAACCGAACTAACATAGATTGCAAATAGAAGCCAAGAAAAAGAAGAATTACATACCTATATTTCCATAAGAACCTATTGATAGGACATATGATGGGAATAGATTGTCACTAACTCAACATTCCACATGATCAAGATACCACCACTCATCCCTATTGCTTCCACATAGAGCATGTAGTTGTAATTCAATGACTCACAAAGATCCATGGCTACTTAACGCACCATCTTATTTTCTATGATGATAAGCACATACGGTTCATAGTACATCTTAAGATCTCAAATGGCATGCCTATAGTTCTTGGAATTAAGCCCCCTGACATTCCATGCTAGAACTTTAAATGGAATGCAAATCATGTTAGAAGAAGGAGTATTAGTTTCCTTAGATGTAGACATCATGGTTTTCATTTTATACCAATAGTGTGTAGTGTGCCACTAGTTGAAGAACTCAATCTTCATTCTCTATTAGCATGGTTGAAGTGCTACATAGAACATCACCTTTTGCATTTCCCATGCAATGATCATCGTACTTTTGTCTCCTTCCTCTATCACTAGAATGATGAATGGAATGTGTTGAATCTCAATATATATGATTTCTCTTAGATAGGCTCTCTCCATTAAGACTTTGCATGCTCACTCTTGTACGATTGATTGGTGACTTTGTTGAAAATTTAATTCATTTTCCTTTTCTAGTGCATAGTCCTCTTGTTGAGACGCACTCTAGTACATTTGGCCATACACCATATTAATGACAATCTCATCCTCCTTTTTATCATCGTTAATGCAAGCATTGATGTTATCATTACTCCATGTTCTAACCCCTTTTGAATTAATGGTCATTGTAGCTACAGGATTCACATAGCCAATCTATTATAGCTAATGTAACCGCAGGATTTGCATAGCCTGGGTAATCCCTTGTACTAGATGGCATATTTCCTCCCACATAAATCACTATAGTATGCTTAAGTAGGGTAACCGTGTCTACCTAAACACAAAATCTTGGAAAACAACCCCTCTTTAATCTAACAGTATAAGAATCAAATATGAGGATTAGACTAATTTTTTCCCCCATTTTCTTAATAGCTAATGGGGAATAAAATTCCACTAGAATCCCCGTGATACGTACCCAAACTGCTAAAACATTAAAGTATGATTGATTCCTCTGAAAGTCAAGTTCTTACCTTTTCAAAGCAAGATAGTGGCCATTAATAAACCAAGAGCCATTCTTAATGACCCATTGGTAGTCTACACTATTATCAAGGGAGATAAAATAAATTCCAAAGCCCTGCATGAATCAATTTGAAATTACTCAAACCTTTCGACATTTTCTTCAAACAATCAAACATGATTATGTAGCCAGGGTTTTATCCCATAACCTTAACAATAAATGTTTGCTACCATAGGGCATATAGGATGTCCTTCTCTGCTTTAGAAAAGTTTACATGATACATACCCAGATCCTCATCACGATTTAAGATGGTATCATCCTCATTAGATCCCTCTATGTCATGTTCCATGTCACCCAAATTTTCTTAGTTCCCAGTTTCAAGGAAACAATATTTTTCATATGTATCGGGTATGTTTGTAAGCACCGTATCCTAAAATGAAAGTTTCCATGTTCCAACTCCATATGATTGGTCAGAGTCTACATCTATTACTATTACAGAAAGTCCATCCTCCTCAATTGCCAATCGTTTTCAGCTATGCTGTGCCTAGTTGCTACATTCATCTTTCGAGAGAGAAAAGCTTTGGTTAGGTTTTCCATTGTTCGAACTTAGATGATGTAATGAGTTATGTTATTGAGAGGAATGTAAAGCATGGTTTTTGTACAAGACTTATGCAAATGTATATTTGTAGGACAAAGGTGGCTAAGATCCACCAGTATATGTATATATATATTTATATTATTGAATGAATGTTTTTATCCTTCCTTACTAAAAAGAATATATATAAAAAAAAGAATGGGTTAGTACATGTATTTAATATTTACAATGTTAAAGTGAAATGGACTTTTGTATTGTCTTTCATTATTTCTTGAATGAAGCATAAGACATAAGAAGGCTCACCATATTGGCTTCTCTTATTTCTTATCTTATGAGCGATAAAACAAGCCTAGTTTCAAACACCCTACACAATTAACAATTGAAAAAGGAATGTTAAAGGATTTGAAGATTTATAGCACATTTGAAAGAAATAAGACTGGAATGGAATTGCAATTCCATGGTAATAGAATAAAAGCAGAATAAGGCTTAAATAGCTATTCTTTTGTATGGTTGATAGAATCAAATCATTATTCATCTATTTGGTTGGCATAATGATTTTGAAGATAAAAAGTTTAATAACTAATAAAGATACCTAAACACCCTTATATACAACCGATCATAACATTCATGTCCTTCTAAAAATAAAACGAATTCGGAAAGTATGTCCAAATATATATACACAATTAATTTAGAATAGAAATATATTTTCAACATATATGTACACACACATACATGCATACACATACATATACACACACACACACATAAACGTATAAATATGTCAAAACATTCACTAAAAATTAGTATAGAAATATATTTTTGACATGTGTTATCTATATATAGGCTCGATTCATTGAATAGTCATTGCAGCTGTATTATAAATCTCTATCTTATCACTAACGTATTTTATCAATCATTGATTTATAATGAAACAAATATAACTAATTCACTATAATTAATGTCGATTTGTCTATAAATAGTATGGTGTAATAAAATTGGTTAGTCCTTTTCTTATAAAAAATGTTTCTTTTATGTTTCCACTTTGTCTTTTTGATACTTCAAGTAATTATGATAAGGTTATTTTAAGAAAAAATAGCATTAAAGGGTGGAATTACTTCTACTTTCTCTTTTACAAGGAATTGTTGTTAATTATTTTACATAAAAATTCTTGATTGGTGTAACACAAAATGTAACAAAATATGTGAATAGTCATCCTATAAGGAATAGGGTTAGAACGAAACAGTAATTTTAGAAACCAAACATTTACTTAATCTCCAACAAAATCCAAAATGCACATATTAGGGAATTATATATGAATAAATGTATAGTTGGGGCATACTAGGTGTCACATAAGCAACCCATAACACTAGTATGACCTAACACTAGCTCGCAGTTTATGGGATTAAAACCAACCCATTAGGGCTGGCTTAAACCACCAAGATAACTTGTCGATTCAGGTAAGACATAGCAATTCAATAGCTAAAGCCTACCAACTCAGCAAGTTAATCCATTGGTTTAGCTTGGATTTCAAAATTAAAAAAAAAAAACACATACATATACAAAAAACTTGCCAACATATGAATACAGAGGGGAGAGAAAGAGAAAAGAAAAAGGATAAATGAGATTAATAAATAAAGGAAAGAGAGTGAGAGAGATAAATGAGAGAAGAAATAAAGATAGAGGGAGATATAATGAGATGAAAGAGAGAAGACAAATAACAAGCAATAATTAAAGAGAGACAAATAAGAGATGGAGAGAAGACTAAAAAGTAGAGAAATAATGGAGGAAGATGTTGAGAGATATAGATTTAAATTTGAGCATTAAATTGCCAAATTAGACTTAGAGTCTAAAAATACTTAGGAGTCAAGCCTTAGAGTTGCAAAAAATTTCAAATTCAAATGTTGTGGTAGAAATTCAACATTCAAGAGGGAAGGAAGTAATTTAAGGTAGCATAAATTGGTATGCTTTTGATGCGTCGCTAGGGTCAAACACATGGAGGAGCACCACAATGAAGAGAGTCAAAAGGAAATAAAGAAAAGCTAGTAAAGTCTAGGTAGTTAGTAACTAGATATGACACACCAATTGATCCTATTTGGCTTACAATCCGTTAAATATGACTCACCAGTCCAAACTGTAGGTTCACTCATCACTACATCTTACTAAAGAGAATAGATAAGAGTGAGAAGGATAGTGAGAACACTAGGGTTTCTCAAAAGGGAAACTTATATATTCTGATGATCAAAGAGTATACTATCTGCGTACAATAAAAGGGGTTTATATACTAACCATACTAAGGTTACAAACATATATGGAAAAGACAAAAGGGTAATTTACAATTAGGATCATGAATGATACTAAAAAGAATAAAAGAGACAAAGAATATTCTGTATAGAAAAGTAAAGAATCCTTTTGGATTGTTGTATGAGAAGATGTATGTCACATGGTGGATAGTTGCTGGTCGCTAGTCGCTTTGAAACATAGTACAATTCAAACGAAATGAGGAAAAAAAGGGTATGTGGTCAAAGTCGACCTAATCTAGATCAGGTCAGTCCTTAGCCAATCAGTCACTAATGAATATTTGCCTCTAACTAGGGTCAGATCCTAATCAATTCAAGAGCTTTGCTTCAGATAGTTGTTGAGGCTAATATGCTTGAATATTGTTAGGATTATGGTATGGTTGCTTAGCAGGCAGGCATGCTTGCTTAGATGGTCGGTACATTTGCTCGGTAGCTCTGAAAACCATATTAGTAATTAAGAGAGCTCAATACTCAAGTCGGCAATAAAGTCAATCATAGAGGTTAGAATAGGAATTTTTGTCCTAGCTGGGGTTACAAGTTATTATTCTCATTGTAAGTCCATGGAGTCCTCTAGCTCAATTGCATGTGATCGGTCCAAAGGGTTGATTCCTGTCATTTGCTTGGGGGTCAGAAAGATTTGACCTCAAATCTGAAGTGTCTCTAGTTCCTATTCTTCTAAGCCACCTGTAAGGTCTCTTTTTCTTCTAATCGGTAAAGAATTAGGTCGAACACATTAAAAGTAGAGGAAACACCATAGTCATCGAGCAACTCGATCTAGTAGGCATTGTAATTGATCTTTAGAATCTTAAATGGAGCATCAGCTCATGGAGATAACTTGTCCTATCTTAAGTGCGGAAATCCTTTTTAGTTGAGGTGAATCTATACTAAGTCTCTTAGCTTAAAAGAAACAATTTGACGGCCTTGATTACCAATCTCTTATTGTCTTTGATTGAACTTGGCGATCTTCCTTATCATAATCTAGTGTAGCTCCTACAATTCTTAGGCTCGATCGACTCTAAATTAACTTTCTTTAATAGTTGCGAGGACACCAATCAAATTCAGTGGAATAATAGGATTGAGGCCATAAGTGACTTTGAATAGAGTCTTCCCAGTAGTGCTATAGACGATTCGGTTGTACGCAAACTCTACAACTAATAAACATAGATCCTAATCCTTTAAGTTCTTTCCTATAATGATTCTAAGTAAATTGGCTAACATCTTATTCTTTCAATTTGGCCATCAATTTGAGGGTAGCTACTAAAGCTGAATATAAGTTTGGTTTTAAGTCTTGTCTAAAGAGTCTTTCTAAAATAGCTCAAAAATTTTGTATCCTTATCTGAAACAATAGTCTTCAGTACTCTATGTAGTCGAATAACTTCTTACAAAAACAAGTCAACAATATATAAAGCATAGTTAGTTTAATGATACGGAATGAAGTGTGCCATTTTGCTAATGTAATCCACTACAACAAATATAGAATCTTTTCTCCTAGATGTTCGAGGTAACCTTAGGATAAAGTCCATGTTAAGGTCAACATAAGGTAAGGTTGGTGTTGGCTGGGGCATAGACTCTCTATGCATTTCTTTTCGACCCTTAGCTCTCTTGCATGTTTCATAACTACTAGTTACCTTATAGACATCTTTTGCCAAATTAGGCCAATAAAAGTTTTCCTTCAACATATTAGCTGTCTTGGTCTCTCCAAAATAACTAGATAATTCACCACTATGAGCTTCCCTAACTAATAGCTCGTGAGTGGAATAGTTCAGTATGCATAACCTTCAATCTTTAAACAAATATCATCCTTGAGGTAATATTCTCCAATAGCAACTCTTTCTCGATACTGCTTAAGAATGAGACCAAAATGAAGGTCATGAGGATACTACTTAGTGATAAGTGAAAATCCCAATAACTTTATCAACAAAGTGGTCAGCAAGGTTTGCTGACGTAATAGAGCATTGGTGACCACATTGGCACTATCCTTATTGCGTTGGATTACATAGGAAGACCGTTCCATGAACTCTAGTCATTTGGCTTGCCTCTTTGAAAGTTTGTTCTAATTTCCAAGATGCTTCACTGACTCATGGTTAGTGTAAATAACAAATTCTCAGGGTAATAAGTAGTGTTGCCAAATGGTAAGAGCTTAAAAAAGAGAGTACAACTCTTTTTCATACACATAATAGTTCAATGCGGCACTACTAAGCTTCTTACTATGATAAGCCACTGGTCATCATTCTTGCATTAGGACAACACTAATTCTAATGCCTAATGCATTGCATTCTAGCTTAAACGGCTTGTTAAAATTAGGTAGAGCCAAGATAAGGGTAGAGGTGAGCTTTTCTTTGATCTCCTTGAAGCTTAACTCAACCCAATTGTTCTATCTGAACCCTTTACTCTTTTAAGTTAGCTTGGTCAAGGGGGTTACAATGGTACTGAAGTTTTTAATAAATTGCCTATAGAGAGAGGTAAGGCTATGAAAACTTCATATTTCAATAACATTTTTCAATATCAACCACTAGAAGACTGCTCGGACCTTCTCCTCATCAGCTCAAGTTCCTTCCCTTGATACTACATGTCCAAGAAAAACTACTCACCCTAACAGAAGGTACACTTCCTCAGGTTCCTAAATAGCTTCTTAGCACATAAGATATCAAAAATAGCTTAGAGATGTGGAACATGGTTCTTTAGGTTAGCACTATACACCTATATATTGTCAAAGTACATTACCACAGATCATCCAATTAGAGGGTGCATCACATGATTCATAAGCCTCATAAATGTGCTTGGCATATTTGTAAGTCCAAACAGCATAACCAACCATTTGTAGAGACCATGCCTCACCTTGAAGGTAGTCTTCCATTTATCTCCTGGCCTCATACGAATCTAGTTGTAACCACTTTGTAAGTTAATCTGCAAAAATACCTTGGCAACATGAAGCTCATCTAACATGTCATCGAGCTTTAGTATTGAATTTCGGTACTTAATAGTGATACGATTAATTACTCGATTGTCAATGCACACGCTCCATGAACTATCCTTCTTTGGGATGAGCAAAGCTAGTACAACACAAGGACTCATGCTCTCCTTCACATATCCTCTCTATATGAGCTCATCCACTTGTCTTTTCAACTTGGCAGTTTGCTTAAGGTTCATTTTGTAAGCAGGTTGGCTCGGTAAGGCAACGCTTAGCTGTAGATCAATACAATGCTCTATGCCATAGATTAGGGGTAATCCTTTCGACAACTCTTTGAGAAACAGGTTGGAAAACTCATCAATCATCCTTCAGCTCTCTTTAAGGACTTCTTTCAAATATTTCATCTCTTGCAATCTCTTAATCAATAGAAACATAGGCTCATCATCACTAAAGCTTTCTTCTTACTAACTCAGGTGAGCTAATTATGGATCTCATTTGCTTGGGATGGGGTCAAGGGTTGCAACACAATCTTCTTTCCATCCTTAACAAAGGCATGGGTGTTCTTGTATTCATCATGAGTAACAAATCAGTCAAAGAACTAAGGTCTCCCAAGCAATAAATGTAAAGCTCCTATGATGATGACATCATACACTACTTCATCCCTATATACATTCCCAACACTGAATGACACGGTTACTTGCTTTGTGATGTATAGAGCACCCTTATCATGAAGCTAACGCAGTTTGTAAGGTTAGGGATGCTTAGAAGTCGACAGTCCTAACCTTTGCACAAAGGACTATGCAACGACTCTAGAACAAATTTCTCCATCCATTATGATGGTGCATAATTGTCCTTTGATGGTATACTTTGTATCAAATAGATTCTCTCTCTAGTCCTCCTTGGAGTTTAGCATGGAACTTAGTATTCATCTTAACGCTAAGGTCATTAACTCCCCTTAGTCAACATAGACACAAGTCTCCTCTTCCTCTTCAGCTTCAACCTTCCCAACATTCTTCTCCTCTTCGAATTCGCTCTTGTTGGTGCTATTCACTACATCTCCTCAAAGTAACATGATATGTTGATTTGGACACTCAGCAACCATGTGTCCAAAACCAAAGCATTTGAAGCACTTCACCTCACTAGTCTTACGTCTAGAGGTTTGTCCTCTCTCATATGTTCTCGAGGTCAACCGAACCTCGGTTCGGCTCGACTATCGTTAGTTTGGTCAATCCTCTCATTAGCTTAGTACGGCTTCCTTAGCTCAACTTGAATAAGTCGATACAGAGTAGGGGCCTGGAAAAATGTTGGTCCAAGTCAACTCGAAGCACCTTTTCTTTGTTTTTCAACTTCTATGCTATCTTAATTTCCTTTTCTAATGTAGAAAACCTCTACACTCCCACAATGTTGCAAATCTTGTATTTGAGCCTAAAAATGAACCTCGACACTGTACAAGCATCAGGTTCATCCATGTTAGCTTGAATCATAAGCATTTGGAACTCTCTTACATAATCATCAACAAATCGATCTCCTTAGTAGAGTTCTTGCAACTTTGCAAATGTATCTTACAAATACGTCTCTAGCACAAATCTACCCCTCAACAACCTCTTCATCTCATCTCAAGTCCTTATTCCTCATCTTTCACACCTTACTATGGTCGCATTTAGATTTTTCCACCACATAGTAGCATACCAAGTAAACTTTAGTATAACAAGTCAAACCTTGATAGCATATGTATATCCATAATAGTCAAACACTTTCTTAACCTTCTCTTCTCATTCCAAATATTAATCTGCATCTCTACTTCCACTACAAGGAGGGATTTAGACCTTGAAATTGTCAATTCCTCTAGGAGCTTGATGTCCTTACTCTCATGCTTCATAGTACTCAGCTTCTTCTTCCTCTTGTCAATTTCCACACTCACTTCCTCATCATCCCCTTTTATTTCTTCCAACTCTAGCCTTCATCTAGTAGCCCAATTTGCTGCTCCTCCAGCTTGGGGGGGTCAAATTAGGCGATTGGCTTAGCTACCTTGGCGTAGCATCTCTCTAGAACATTTTTAGGTAGGTTGTGATGAGACATATCTTAAGGTTATTGCCTATTAACTTGCATTACAGTAACCGAACTCTCTACAAGTTTAATGAGTCTGTTGAGCTTATTATCAACTAACCCAAGAGTGCTACTACCATTTTGATAACAGCCAAGTTGAGCACTACTATTTTGGTCACCAATAACACCTTGAACACTTGAATTCGACATGATATAATACTTCTCGAATATATTAATAATACAATACATAGAAAAAACTGCGACCTTATTACTCAAAACTTCAACTAACACACTCTAACAACTTCAACACCTAATAATCACTCAAACAAGATAGAAATAAACTTGCTCTATTTTCACAATGAAAAATAGAGTAACAACAGGAACTGCACTTACCAACATAGGAATCTTCACTACACAACTCAAAACTTCAAAACTTACTTCATACAAATATACTGAAGCAACTACAAAAGGAATACAATAGCCACATACAGCAAACACGAACTAAAACTTTACACACTCCCTTTTGGAACTGTGCTTTGACAACAACGAAGCTAATGTGTCTCCGAGGTTGGATATACGGAGGAGCACCACAACGAAGAGAGTCAAAAGGAAATAAAGAAAAGCTAGCAAAGTTCAAGCAGCTATCGATAAGATATGATACACCAATTGATCTTACTTAGCCTATAATTCATAGGATATTACTTACTGGTTTGAATTATAGGGTTACTCACGACTACTCCTTGCTAAAGAGAATAGAAAAGAGTTAAAAGGATAGTGAGAACATTAGGGTTGATAAAAAAGAAAACTTGTATATTCTGATGATTAAAGAGTGTGTTGTCTACTCACAACAAATGGGGTTTATATACTAGCTCCATTAAAGTTTCAAACATACATAGAAAAGACAAAAGGGTAATTTACAATTGGGATACATGAATGATATTAAAAATGGTAAAAGAAAGAGAATATTTTGTACAAAACAATAAATAATCCTTTTAGAATGTTATGCCAAAAGACATGTGTTGCATAGTGGCTAGTCGCTTTGAAATATAGTATAATTTGAATGAAATGAGGAAAAAGAGGGTATGCAGTTAAAGCTAACCTGATCTAGATCAAGTTTATCCTCAACCAATTAGTCACTAATGAATATTCGCCTCTGATTAGGGTTTGATCCTAGTTGGTTTGAGAGCTTAACTTTAGACAGTTGTTGAGACTAGTATGCTTAAATGTTGTTAGGAATATGGTATGGTTGTTTAGCAAGTAAGCATGCCTGTTCGGAGGGTTAGTATGTCTACTCAGTATCTCTAGAGACAATGTTGGTATGAGAGAGAGCTCAGTACTCAAGTTAGTAGTAAAGTGAATCATAGAGGTTGGAATAGGAATTCTTGTCCTAGATGGGGCTACAGGCTATTATTCTCCTAATAAGTCCTTAGAGTCATCTAGCTTGGTTGTGCGTGATCGGTCCAAAAGGTTGATTCCTATTAGCCTTGCTTCTACATTTTCACAAAACAATCATAATTGCTTCAAATGCTCTAAACGCTTGCAACTTACTCACTCTAAATTTTTCCCATCGAAGTAATTTATATTCTTATGTAGTTATTTCTTTCTTTATTACCATGATTTTATTATCTATTATTTTGTAATTTCTTTTCTTTTTTTTCCTTTGTAACATACTTCAAACCATAATGGATTACTTTTTCTGTAGTTCATTATCTAGTAAGAAGCAAGTTTCAAGAAAGGGTTCCAAAGGAAAAACATTTATGCCCCAAGGAGTTCATGGATGTACAGTCGTACCATGACTTCACCGAGGACAAAGTAGAAGATGTGATGTAGAGCATTCCACCTTTATGCAGATTTTAGCATGGGCAACTAAGTACCGTCTAGAACATTGTATAGGAGGAAGGAGTAGTGGATGAAGACAAAGTTAAAGAGATTCTAAAGGAGGAAATGATAGGCCATCAAAGTGGTGGTGCTATTGCAAGTAAGCCTCCTAAACTCACTAGGTCAAGCATATTTACTAAACGTTATCACAAAATTATAGGTAAGGATAGGTCTTCGTAGGCACTCTACTACTACTATAAGGTAAACTACGTTTGGAAAACAAAGCAACTTGTATAATACCTTAAAAAGCATTCACAATAAAAGCACTTCAAAGAGGCTGGGATAAACACATCGCAACAGCAAATTATCTAGTGCGATAGTTCACAATCCACAAAATTATTCCGATTTGACCCTAAGAAGTGGACATATAACTGGAATGGAATCACCATTCCAAATTCCATTCCCTTTGCATATGTTTGGAAGTGTCATTTGAAGGTAGAATCACAATTCCATGGAATCATTGATTTTACCTTTATGAGGGAATTTGATTCTACCTTCAAAGGGGTGGAATTGTGATTTCATTTCATTCTCATTAATTGTATTGACTTAAAATTACATATTTAACTTTCAAATAAATTATGACATTCAATAATTAATGACATTTTTGACAATTAAAATTATTGACACATTTAATGTCATTCCGTTTCATTCAATTTCATAAGCTTTTCCAAACATAGAAAGGAATTTACCATTTCAGCCCTCGTTTCATTATGTTCCTTTCCACACCATTTCTGAATAATATTACAGATTATCCTTTTATCTTCATCATTTACATTTCTTAAAAAGAACACTAATGATTTTAATTGATTAATTGTTAGCCCCAATCACTCTCCAAATGGAGCTAGTATTTTATTATTGCACTTGGAAAATTATTGCTTGCTTATGCTAACAAGATGACATCATTTGTAAATTGTACATCAGAGAAGTGTAATGGAAAACCCTTGATTTTATAGGCTTCCACATTTTCCCTTTACCCTTCATTTTCTATTAATATGCTTAGAATCTCCATACTAATATAAAGAGGTGGGAGTGAAATTAGATTCTTATCTTATTCCTCTAGTTGGTTGGAAAGTCTTTACTAGTGACCTATTCAATATGAGTACAATAGAGGTTGATGAAATGAAAAGAAAAAAAAAAGGAAACAAAATAATCTACTAACCTTTGAATTTATATGCTTCTAAGGCATAATTTATAAATTCTCATTCAACCTAATTATATACTTTTTCTAAGTCAATTTAATCATCATTTAACTTATCTTTCTCTTATTTACGTGAAAGCTATAAAGCAATTCGCTTATTAAGAAGACATTATTTGTAGGCTTCCTATATGGAGTAAAATTTGTTTAGCTTAGATGAATGAAACTACTTAATTTTAATCTCTAGCGATTAACTAGGATCTTGCGAACAATTATATAATTTGGTTTGCAAAAACCTATCGATTGAAATTGACTTAAATGATTAGCTCCTACTATCTTAGAAATCAAGACTAATAAAAATCTGGTTGATCTCATAGTACGTATTTTAAGTAGAAAGTTTGGAAGATCTAAATTTCCAAGGAATTTCTAATGATTTGCCAACATTCCTCAAAAAACTATGCAAGTTAACCATCTTTTTTATAGACTTTGACATATACCTCTATTGTACCAACAAATTACCTTAAGTTCCTTTAAAGATGGGATTATCTAGGGAGCTAAATAATATTTGACTTTTGAAGCCTTCTAAATATTCATTTACCAAACTCTTAAGATAAAAAAGTTTAAAGATCCAATAATCCACATTTCCATACCTTATATTTTATTTTTATTAATCAACAAGAAAGGATCAAGGCATGAAAACATCTTGAAATTTTATGCCCATTTCGGTTTAACTTTAGATTTCACTCTCTATAAGAATTCTTTTAGTGAGATTTCATCTAGCTTTTTAGGTATCTATACTTTTCCAAGTCAATGAGAAAATTGTTTTGGTTAGTGAGGTTTTTCCCTCTTTTTTTCTTCTTTCTTTCTTTTTCTTCTTCTTCTTTTTTTTTTTTTTGGTTGAATCCTAAATGAGAGGGATCAAGAACTGATTATGCGCTCCTAAACCCAAGTACTTTCTCAAATGGTTCATCAAATTGTCTTAGGAGAGTTAAGCGCTAAAGAGTAGTATTTACCCCAGTTTGATCTGCTAAGCTACTCACTCTCTATACCATCTAAGAGATTGCCGAGGTGATCAACCAATGTGTCAAGTCAACCCCTCCACAACATTCCAGTCTAAATACCAAATCTAAATGTAGCTATCTCCACAGTGCCAAGGTTGAGCTAACAATTGTTAAGAGATGGTCATCCAAGGCTGATCCCAAGTTTAATTCATCCTTGAGCCACCCCTTATAATGGGTTATTGACTATTGGTCCAATCACTTGTGCATGCCTCAGAGGCCTCCAGTCCCTCACTTGAAGGATTCTTTCTTGTTAACCCATTGATGACGAGAAACAATATGCTAAAGGAGGATGGCTGAATTCCCTAAGAGCTCTAGATGGTTATACAATGCTCTGTTCATTATCGTGTGCCAATGCTGACTTTCTTCTAGTCGAAAGCTTTGTACTGAGTGACTAGACTTTCAACTGCTAAGAGTCTCCAACTGAATAAATGCAACTAACTCCTAGCTGGGTACTTCTCTTTTGACCTCTTTCCAATTCTCATGATATCCTTCCACTTCTTAGCTTCCTTATCGCCATAACATCTTGATTCCTCTCACTTGCTGTGCTTAGAGAACCCTTATACGGATCCAATATCACACTACCACCTAACCTCTTTATCTGATATTGTACTATTTTTCCCTTTTTGTCTTTTTTCCTTTTTACATCTTTTCGTATGTACAAGGAATCCCCTTTTTATATATACCTTCTTATAATTTCTTTATTTGTAATGTTACCTTAGGGACTTACTATAAATAGTCCATTTCCCTGGTAAACTGGGATCATCTATCTTTTACACATAAACATTGAATATACAATTCTTATGAGACAACCCTCTCCAAGTCTACTTTCATACACTTTTATCTAATCTTACCAAGTAGGTCAAGATTAGTGGCGAGTGAACTTTAGCATTAACTTGTGTATCATATCAACTGAAGTGTCAAGTCGTGTTGTGTTCGTTAGTGTGTCATATCCTCTTAATAGCTTTATGTTGGCTACTCTACTCAGTTCATAGACCTACTCACTCTGTTTTCTTCGATATCTCGAAGGACCCATTGGTTCAGATCTATAATGATAAGTCCTAGTAATAACTGAGTTTCTAGGCGCATCATATAATCCTGGTATCAAAGCTTGAAGTTGAGACTAAGAGCTATGTGGTATTTGTGTGTGTGTAAGGATTTCTTATGTAGAGAGTACTTTCAAAACCTCATTGTGAGACTATTGAATCTTAATGTTCAAGGAGAAATTAACAATGCTGAGAGTGATGCTCATGGTTGCAATCATGTGACCCAATAAACACCACATACTACTGATAAGCAGATATAAGACCTTGCTGCTATTGTGGCTAATTTAGCTGCTTCGGTACGGAGTGTTCTAGAGACTAGGTAGCGTGAGAGAGTTGTTGAATAAGGCCGAGAGATGAGTGATAGGCTAAGAAGGTAGATGAATGAATAAGCTCCAAAAGCCTTTCCTATAAACTAAGTACCAGCCCATCGTGCCGAAAAAGCTGCAAAAAGAAGATTAGAGTTGGATGAAGTTGAAGAGTATGAAGAAGAAGAGGGGCAGTATGTTAGAGTTGACAAGCATGAGCTTAGAGCTCTTAAGGGAGCCAAACACCTCAAGGTACAAATTTTGAGCTTCAACGAGTTTGGTAGTGCTAACAACTACTTAGACTAGGAGGAGAAGATCGAAAAGATATTCGATTTTTATGATTATGAAGACGCTATTCGTATTTGAGTGGTTGCATCGGAATTTTCTAAATATGCTGCAATGTGGTAGAAGACACTACAAAATATTTGCATGAGAGCTAAACGAGAAGTCTAAACATGGAACGAAATGAAGAGAATCCTGAGAAGTAAGTTCATTCTCAAACACTACGAACAAGACACTTTCAGATGGCTCCAAGACTTGAAGCAAGCTAATAAATTAGTAAACGACTATGTTCGAGAGTTTCAGTTCCTCATGATCCGATGTAATGTTGACGAACCTGAGATATGAACTATAGTATAGCTCATCTCTAGGCTGCGGACTAAGATTAGTAACACCATGGAGCTATAGAACCTTACAACTCTGGATGAAACCATTTAGGCGGCACAAAGAGTTAAAAGGCAAAGGTAGAACTAGATTAGTTGAGTGTCGAGTAGCTGACCAACGCTGCCAAATAGGGGTGGCGTATCGAGTGGACTAGGGAATGATCGAGCATCAAATAGTTTCGAGGTGGAATGTCAAAGGTTAATGTCGAGTTAGCTAGAAAAAGGCCAAGGTAAGACCAAGACCAAGGAACCTGAGATCCGAAGGGACTAAGGTTAGAGCTTAGGAAGGAAAACTTGAGAAATCAATTGTTTTAAATGCCTTAGTTATGTATATGTAGCTAATCAATGTCCGAACCGCCGAGTCATGACCACAAAGGGAGACAAGCCCTAATTTGAAGTAGAGAGTGCAAGTAAAGGAGAGGAAGAAGTAGGAGTTGATCAAATTCTGGAAGAATTTCAGGAAGACCCCCCCGATGCCGATACACCTCTTGAGAGTAGTGTCGAGTATTGCTTTGTTGTTCAACAATTTCTCAATGCTTTGGTGGCTAGCAAAAATGAGCAAAGAGAGAACCTCTTCCATATAAATTGCCAAGTGAATGGCAAGCTATATACCTTGATCATTAATAGAGGGAGTTATACCAAATTCATAGCTTAAGGGGTAGTCAAGGCTATGAATTTGCCGACCTTTGCATACCTTAAGCCGTATAAGATTCACTAGCCAAACGAGAAGGGTGGGTTACACATTGCCAAGCAAGTTAGGGTACCAATTACCATTGGTGATAGGTATAAGGATGAGGTGTTGTGTGATGTCCTCCCTATGTGCTTTTCTCATATATTACTCAGCCGACTATGGCTATTTGACCTAAGAGTATTACATAATGGATATAAGAACACCTACATGTTCCAAAAAGACCGGAAGAAAAATATATTGACCCCTATGAGTCCTATGGAAGAGTAAGAAGCCCAAAAGAAGGTTACTAGATCACTATAGTGGAAGTCCTTAGTGATTTCCCTAACTTAGTTCGCTCGAGAAGCCTCAACTGAGGACTTCGTGCTCCTCTTAGCTAGGAGACTCTTAGAGATTAGAGAAGCCAAGAACTTACCTGCCAAAGTACAATAGCTACTTCAAGACTTTGCTAACCTATTCCCTATCGAGATGCCAAAAGGTTTACCACCCTTGAGAGGTATTGAGGATTATATTGACCTCTAACTAAGAGCTGCCTTACAAGCTTAATCCTGAGTAGGCAACTGAACTAAAGAAATAGGTAGATGAGTTAGTGCATCACGGATATGTCCATGAGAGCATGAGCCCTAATGTCATACCAACTATGCTCTTACTGAAAAAGGATGGAACGTGGAGAACGTGCATTGATAGCTAAGCCATTAATAAGATTATTATTAAATACCAATACTTGATCCCGTGACTTAATGATATGCTTGATGAGTTACATGGTGCCTATATCTTTTTTAAGATTGACCTAAAGAGTAGCTACCACTAGATATGAATGAGACCTAGAGATGAATGGAAGACTACCCTCAAGACAAAAGATGGTCTATTTGAGTAGTTAGTGATGCCATTTGGTTTAACTAATGCGCCAAGTAAATTTATACAGTCAATGAATCATGTTCTCAGAATGTTGATTAGCAAATGTGTTGTGGTTTATTTTGATGATATTCTGGTCTACAGTGTTGACCTCATCACTTAAGTCAAGCATTTAAGATTGGTGTTCAACATCCTCCGTGCTAAGAGACTATTCGGCAACCTGAAGAAATGTATGTTTTCTCAAAGCGAGGTTGTATTCCTCAGGTTGATGACAAAAAATTCAAAGCTATTTTTTGAGTGGCCTACGCTGACTAGTGTTGTTGAAGTTAGGAGCTTCCATGGTTTAGCTTCGTTCTATTAAAGATTTATTTGGAACTACAGTTTCATAACTACGTCGTTAACTAAATTGACTAGGAAGAACATTGAGTTTAGGTAGTTAGAGAAAGCTTAGAAGAGTTTTGAAGATGTGAAGTCTAAGTTAATATCTGCTCTAGTACTCACCTTACCAGATTTCAAGAAAATTTTTTAGGTTAAATGTGATGTGTCTAGTGTCAGTATTGGTGCTGTCCTTATGTAGGAACACCGATCCATTGCCTACTTCAGCGAAAAACTCTAAGGTGCTACCTTAAATTACTCACCCTATGATAAGGAGTTCTATGCCCTTATCCGAACACTCCAAAACTGGCAACATTATCTATTGTCGAGAGAATTCATCATCTATTCGGATTATGAATCTCTCAAGCATCTTTGTGGGCAACAAAAGCTTTCTTGACATCATGCCAAATAGGTTAAGTTCTTAGAAACCTTTTGCTATGTCTTCAGATATAAGAAGGGGAGTACCAACACAGTAGCTAGTGCTCTTTTTCACCATCATACCCTTATCACAACGTTGCAAGCTAAGGTGCTTAGATTTAGCACTTTACCTGATTAGTATGAGCATGATCTACATTTTAGACCCTTAGTAGCTAGGTGCAGTGCTGGAGGAGCTGTGGAAGGGTTCTACTTAAGCTAAGGATTCTTGATTACGAGCAAGTAGGTTTGTATGTCAAGTAGTTTGGTAGGGGAGCTACTCATTCAAGAAGCTCATGCTGAGGTTTTAGCCGACCATTTTAGGGAAAAGAAGACGATTGAGATATTAAAGGAGCATTTTTATTGGCCTAGGATGATAAAAGATGTGTACTAAGTACTTGAGAAGTGTAAGATATGTAAATATGCAAAGGGGAGGAGAGAGCCTGATGGAGAGTACATACCCCTACCAATTCCAAAGTGGCTATAGATTGATCTAAGCATGGATTTCATGCTCCGCCCTCCCCATACACCGAGAAGACACAACTCAATCATGATGATAGTCGATCGGTTCAGCAAGATGAGCCACTTCATTCCCTATTATAGAACTAATGATGCTTTATTCGTTGCTAACCTTTTTTTGTAGGAAATTATGCGACTACATAGAGTACCAAGGAGTATTGTAACTGACGATGACTGAAAGTTCACAAGCTTCTTTTGAAAGATCTTATAGAAGAAGCTCAGTACTAAGCTCCTATTCAATACTACTTGTCACCCCCAAACAGATAGCCAAACTAAAGTTGTGAATAGAATCGTTGGTAGCCTCCTACGTACAACTATTGGGAAGAATTCTCATGATTGGGATTTATGCTTACCTGTCATTGAATTTACTTACAATCGCTTGAATCACAGTTTGACTGGAACATCACCATATAAGGTTGTTTATAGACTTAACCTGAACTTACCCTTAGAATAACTACATATGGGAAAGTTAATCTAGCTTACAGCGTACCGAGGAATTCCAAAGGTTACATTGGAAGATTGCCGAGCAATTGGCCAAAATTGTGGCCCAATAGAAGGAAATGGGAAGCCATGAAAGGAGACAAGTCATTTATACCCTTAAAGACCTTGTTTAGATCCATCTTAGTAAGGAACACTTTCCTAATAAGAGGATAAATAAACTATCTCCCCAAATGGATGGACCTTACAAGATCCTTAAGAGCATTAATGATAACACCTATGAGGTTAAATTACCCGAAGGTTTCGGTGTATCTACCAGATTCACTAATCTGACTCTCTATGTGCCCAATGATGATGAGGATCATGATTTGAGGGCAAATCTCCAAAAACCTTAAGGAGCTTATAGGTTACCGACTATCAGCCAAATCACTCACACATACCTCAAAGGCCTCTAGTCCCTCACCTAAAGGATTCTTTCTTGCCAACCTGCTAATGACAAGAAATAGTATGCTGAAGGAGGATGGTTGAATTCCTTAGGAGCTTTGGGTGGTTATACTATGCTCTGTTCATTATCGTACGCCAATGCCGACTTTCCTTTGGCCGAAAGCTTTATACCAAGTGATCAAACTTTTAACTGCCAAGAGTCTCCAGTCGAGTAAATGTAGCTAGCTCTTAGTCAGGTACTTCTCTGTTAGCCTCTTTCCAACTCTTACAGTATCCTTTCACTTCTCAGCTTCCTTGTCGCTATAACACTTTGGTTCCTCTCACTTGCTATGCTCTAAGAATCCTTTTACAGATCCAATTTCGTACTGCTACCTATCCTCTTCATCTGACATTATACTATTTTTTTTTCTTTTCTGTCTTTTGTCCTTTTTACCCCTTTTCGTATATACAAGGAATCCTCTTTTTGTATATATCTTTTTGTAATTTCTTTATTTGTAATATTTCCCTAGGGATTTACTATAAATAGTCCCTTTCCCTTGTAAGCCAAGATCATCTGTCTTTTACACATAAGCATTGAATATACAAAAAGGGGATTCCTTGTATTCTGTCTTTTACACATAAGCATTGAATATACTATTCTTGTGAGGTAACCCTCTCTAAGTCTACTTTTATACACTCTTATCTAATCTTACCGAGTAGTTTAGGATTAATGGCGAGTGAACCTTGGCATTAACATATGCGTCCTATCAAATGAAGTGTCAAGTCGTATTGTGTTCATTAGTGTGTCCATTGGTGTGTCATATCCTCCAAATAGCTTCATGTTAGCTACTCTACTTAGTTCATAGACTTACTCACTCTATTTTCTTCGATATCTCAAAGGACCCATTAGTTCGAATCTACAATGGTAAGTCTTAATAATAACTGAGCTCCTAAGCACATCACCTTGTTTAGTCCCTACAATTAGAGCTGCTAAACTACTAATGCTGACCAGACCTAATCAAGGCCTATCCTTACATGACTCGTAGTGTTTTTAGGACTACAAACTGAGTATAATGCACGCCCACTGTCCTTTCTGACATCCATATTGTCTTTTCCGATAGAGGCTATTCTTTTTACATGAATATTTGCTTTCCTTATAAATTATTCTCCTTTTATTTAGCAAGTAGGGATCTATTTCTATAATTTTCTATAATTTAGGACTTACCCTAACTAAGTACTATAAATACTTACATAATGTAATAGCCACACAATCATCATATAGAGAATATGTTGAACTTTTACTCCCTCTTGAGCTAAATGTCCTTACTCTTAAGCTACTTCCATCTAGCCCATTTAAGCGTAAACTGGTGGCAAGTGACCTCCAATGACACTTGTGCATCATATCAAGTATGACTCAAGCTCGTATGAGGTGTTAGTGTATCATATCCATCATCAGTGTACAGGAACCCCTACTTAACCTTCGACTATCATTTACTCTTCGAGCCATCTTATGGCCCAGATCCATCCTTTTGGTTACACGTGATATTAGGTTCCTGTGTTCATCTACGGAATCCATATCACTAAAGGTATCCTTATTGTTACCTTTTACTATTAACTTGAGAATTGTTGATTGCTTATAAAATCTTCCCTCTACCTTAATCCTGTACATCCTTCACTAGTTTTAGAAAGGTTGGGTATGTAAGCCATATGGCTTAGAATCTAAAACATATGTCTACACCATTATTAGCACGTTCTACATGTAGTTAAAAACCAAGGATTTAAGTATGGACAAATCTATAGCATCACACGTAACTTCTACATAGATTGGTTAAGAATAGTGCATTCATCCTTCTATAGCATTAAAAGTTCTACCCTTTGCTCGTTTACCTTTATATAAAGGAGAGTATTAAATGGTAATTGATAATGCAACTCGTAGGAGGGTAAAGTATCCATCTTAGTCTCCAGCAAAATGAGCATATTAGGTATAAAGTCATAAACCAACTCCTTGGTAGCATTTACTTTCCTAACTAAAATTTCCACTTCATGTTTCGAGAAATAGTTCTAATAGGTTGAGTTTAACTTAAGAACCTCCATATTCTTTATTAGTAGCATCACCATTCTATACTACAAGGTGTGGGATCCTATTATAATGAATTTCATCACTTCTATAAAAGTCCAGTATGGTTTGTACCTCACCAAGTGTTGCTTCCTTCTTGTTAAACAATAATGACATTATATTGCTCTCTACTGGATGTAAGTTACTAAGTCTATTGTCATGATTGGCTCAATGTTGGGATGATGGAGTAATAGATAATGCATTGTAATATGTTTATTCCCATTGTTCCATGAGCTTATTGGGATTGATGCCATGATACATAACTTTTGCTGGGATGACAATATGGACTTCTTTCATGGTTCGAATCTAAATGCTAATTCTAGTTATCACAGTCTAGTTTGTCTTCCTCTACTATTACAATTCTAATTACCAATTATTAGTTTATAAAGATCACTATAGACTATAGAAGTCTTATCTAATACAAATCTATGGCTACTCAAACCAGTTGTTCTTAAAATATTAATACTATAAACTTAGCTAATGGTTTAACTAAGGAAGGTTAGATTTATGGTGGACCATACCGATGTTGAATGTTAGGAGAAATTTTGATTCATTTGAGTGGCTTAAATGGCTAAGTTTTTTAATGGTAGTTGAAACATTTTTTTAGTTTACATTGGTTTTGTTTAGGTTTTATTAGATTAGGCTAATAATATATGGGGCTCTTATACCGTTACCTAAGATGAAGGTGGTCATTGGACAAAGAATCCCCTCAGCAATGTTCTCTTTGATGGAGTTCTCATTAGAATTAATAACAACCACCTTCTTATTGTCCTTTTTTTTAGGGGGCTAAGAGAATTGGCTTTCATTACATTAAGGAAAACTTATAAACAAACCACATATTTATGAACAAACAAAAACATCATTGAGCAAATCTAATAACCTTAACTATCAAGTTGCTTAACCAAAACCCCAAACTTCTTGGCCTTAATCAGTCTATGAACTACCTTAGAAATCTTAAACCCTAATACATCCTTAGACCGAAAAGACCACAAAAAAGAAGGGGGTTCTACGTAAACAACAAAACATTTGTGATGATGTAAAGCCTGTCGTGCAATCTAATCAGCCACCACATTAATCTCTCAAGTTATGAATTTGATCTTCCATTGACATAGTTGGCGATATTCTTCCCTTTAAAAAAGCAACAACATGTTTATATTTTGCTTGTATGCCTATATTTGATGTTAGAAATTTAATAGCCACTTATAAAATATGTTTCAATATCCACATTTAGATAGTCTTTTTGTATGTAGTAGCTTAATCCCTAATAAATTGCTCGTAATTCTACAGCTACAATATCTAAATCCCTTAATTTATGTGAAAACCCTAACACTTACTACCCCTCATGAGTATGTAGGAACCCCTGCTACTGATTGATTTCTATTATGATTAACCATGGCATTAGTACTTAGTTTTATCCAATTTGGTTCTACAGCCATCTATGATAGATTCCAATATTCAATTTTGTATAACTTCCTCTCCCTTTTGAGTGGTGCCCAATATTCATGCCCTAACCTTCTAATTACGTTATTTAGAGCATTTTTAATAAGTTCTAGCTGAAACAAGGGTTGGTTTCTAATGAACCATATATTAAAGCATAATGCCAAACATATATGCTTTTGGAGTTCTTAGCCATGTTGTTTGCCTTTTGGTTATATGAGTATTGATTTTAATCCATTTGCGAAAATCTCCATCTACTTTGAATCTTGGATGTCTTTAACTTACTAGCATTCTATTATGTGTTATATACTTTTGCATTTGCTAAAATCATGTATTATATCTTCCTGCCTATCACCACCTCTTGTGCAGTTTGGATTTTCATGAATATGCCTCTCTCTCATATTATTTGTTGTAGGTAAAGAATCATTCATGATCCTCTAAATCAATAACTTGACTTTGGGAGCTAGTATAGACTTCCACAACCAAGTACAATTCTCATTTTTAGGCTTAGGTTTAAAGTGTAGTTATAGATAATATCACTACGCTTAGACTCCTCCTTCATGCTACTTGTTATCCATTTCTCCTTATCCTTCTTATCATGAAGAATGAGTAACCTTGATTTCTCTAGTAATAATTCAGATATTTGAAAACTTAACTTGTCTTCATTCCAAGTGTATGGATCTATTTAACAATCAGCTATTGCTAGGTTCCAAGCTTAACTATAAATTGAGCCTTGTATGAGTTATCTTACCTTAAAATTGCCTGCCCATTTGTCTTACTAAGAACTTGTTTTTTGCCCATTTCCTATAGATGTAACTCCATTTTCTATACACCATTTTTAACTAATGCCTTAATTAGTTTTGGAATGTCATTTGCACATTTTTATTTTCGATGCTTTACTTGTATCAAATTTGCCTGAGTGATGTGTCTTACTTTGAATTCCTAATATCTATTTATTGTACGAACTACATTTCTTTTTCAAAGATTAACAAAACCTAGACCCTCTTGCTCTTTAGGCTTAGTAATCTTTTCCTATGCTAACCAATGTGTTTGATTAGTATCATTTACTCCATTCCAAAAGGAATCTCTGATAATCTTTATTAATTTTTATAGCACCTTCTCTGGAATTTTTTATACTTGCATATAGTATGTAGGGAGAGATCTAAGACCAATTTAATCAAAATTACTTTCCCACACAAACATAGTTGTTTAGATTTTCAACTGGATAGCTTTTTTTAAGCTTTTTCTATCAACAATTTAATTTATCATTAGTAGGTTTTCCTCTTTCATGTAATGGAAAACCCAAATATTTACTAAACGAAGCCTCTTTACAGATTTGCAATATAATCACAATTTCATCATTCATCTCACTTTTTGTATTCCTTGAAAAATATATGGATTCACTTTTGTATGTTTACTTTTAACCTTAATAACTTTGTAAAGACTTCCAAAACGTTTTTAACTGCAAAAGCATTTTCCTTATTTGGTTTTGTTAACAATGCAACATCATCAACAAACAATAAATAAAAAAATTTAAGATTACTTTCCCTTATCCCAAATGCTTTCCATTCACCTTCATATACTTTTTTCTTTACCATTCTTAATATAAATAGGTAAGGGAAAAGTGGATCACCTTACCTTATGCCCTTAGAGGGCATAAACAGTTCTTATGAATGCCCATTTCTAAGTATCTCATTGATGATCCTTGTAATATAAGATGTAATCAATCTAATCCAATTGTGAGGGAAATCTAAACTTCATAATGCCCAATAAATGAAATCCCATTCAATATTATCAAATGTCTTCTCCAAGTCTATTTTCAAAATCATCCAACTTTGCCTCATAGACTTTTTGTTAAAACAATGTAGTATCACACACATAAGAATAATATTATCGGCTACTTTCCTTCCTTTTAGAAAATTAGCTTGAGCAAGAGGAATCAAATCTTCCAAATAAGGCCTTAATCGATTTGCTATTAACTTTATCAAGAGCTTATATAACTAAAAGATTAGACTGTACTTACTCTTATTTGCTTGCAAAGAAAGTAGATCATGGTTTGATTTATATCTTCTAGAATAACACCCTCATCAAAACATTTAATAATAAGTTTACCAATCCCTTCCCCTATGAAACTCCTACATTTCTTGTAGAAAAAAGCATGAAAGCCATCCTTTTCGAGTGCTTTCCATGAATTTAGTTGTTTTAGTGTTTGATATACCTCATCATAACTAATCTCTCTTATAAGCTATGATATTGCAATTCATGTACTATTGGGCTTACCAGTAAGCATGATAGCCTTATAGTAGTATATAACTTCATATAGTAGTAATCGAAAAGTTCACAGATTTTTACTTGATCATATTCCCAAACTCCCCATTCATTTTGCAAACCCAATATTTTATTTTATTTTTTGTTCTCTTATTCCACACCACTACATGGTAATAAGCTATGTTTATTTCACCATCTTTTATCCACTTAGTTCTCAACTTCATCTTCCATAACTATTAATCTCTTTCAAGTATCATGTTCAAGTCCTCTTTTAGTTTTTTCTTAAGAATAATTAGAAAATGGTTTGGATTTATATTTGGATTTGCAGCTATATCTCTCTTTATCCCATTTAGCCTTCTTTCCAGCCTCTTTTTTTTTTTTAAGTGAATGATACCAAACACCTTTTTGTTCCATTCCCTTAAGTGTATTGGTAAATAAGTTATAGTACGTAAAATGTCCCTATTTGAGGCTGACTAAACTTACTTGATTAGGAGTACACAAGTTTTTTCCATAACTACATTGGTTGGAATCTAAATCACTTTCTTTGAATTACTACATTTACTTCTAGGTAGGTTTTTAAAAGCAAAGTATTGTGATGACTTGGCCATTTTAGCAAGTCATATATTTTAGATTTAAGATAAAGAGTTCACCGTGATACCATCCCTTATCTAGCCTTCTTTGAGTAAGAGTAGATAACTCTTATTCATTTAACTAAGTAAAAGTAAGTCCTATATATCCATGTCAATGAGTTTGCAATTATTTATACAAGATGCATTAGTAAGCTCTATTTTTAGGAAAAACTCATTTTCCCTAACACTTACTTTTTTTTTCTTTATTACATCATTAAAGTCTCCTATAACGCGCGAAAGGGAATCTCCTACTTATTGGGATGCGAAATTAAGTGTTCCCAAAGTTCCAATTTTTCATTTAAATTTGTTAATTCATATATAGCAATAAAAATTTAAAAAAATGTTATAGTTTCTGACCTTTACTTTAACGTAAATTTCTTGAGTCATTTTCTTTAAAACATGTGTGTCCAATACTTTGGTACTCTACAATAGTATCATTCCCTTACTATATCCTTTGCTTTAACACATGACTGACCATCTAACTAAGAGATGTATTGAAATGAGTAATCTGCATACTTCGACATATTTGTTTTTAACAGTGCAACCATAATCGACATATACTTAGTGAAAGCATTAAGCACTATATCTTGCTTATTTTGCGTATTGAGTCCCCTTGCATTCCATAATAGAATACAGACTAGTCTTGACATAAAAGGATGACCTGAGATTTCATCTCTAGTTATTGTTGAATTATAACAAATAACTTCATTTGTTTGTACTATGAGTGCTTATATTTCCAAAAAGAAATTGCTTAAAGTTTCTTCAGTGTCCACTAGAGCTAGCATCTCCTCTAGATTCCTGAGGAATAATAGGATTGTTTGATTTTTCTTCAATATATACACCACTAGTAAGGGTGCATTCTAGAATCAACAAATTTGTTGTCCTAAATATCTTGTTCACCACCATTTTTATTTTATTTTTTTCCCACTTCTTCATTAACTTAAATAGGTGAACTTCCTCTAATGGTGACCACTACTATATTCACTATATATTCCCTGCATGTTTGTATTGTTTGCCTCACCATTGTCAATGTTGTTGATCCATCTATTTCTGCCGTTGCTAGCCTAATCATTGGTACTTGGTGATGAGGCAACAACTCCTCTTATAGCATCCTCACATCTTCCATATGAATGAGGATCTTCCCCACATGATAATTTAGGGTTTGATGTACAATTTATATAACTCTTCTCCACCTAAGACATTTAGTAAAAGTCAACACCATCTTCCTTTCCATTTTGATTCACTCTTTTCGTTGAACTTTTGATATTTGGAAGTTTCTTTCTATATAGGTTACTCATATGTTTAGTTTATGTTCTTGCTTTAAAGGTAAAGTTTTTACTTAAGTTATTTAATTATATAGCCTCTATGTTTTTCTCCTTGATTATATCAAAAACTTGTTGATTTGATTCAAATTGATCATGACTAATCCTTACTTCATTTTATGTAGCCACTATTCCATAGGTTTCCTCTTTGTCCTTTCTTTTCCTTCATTTGGAAATCGCTAGCTTGCATGCCACTTGTCAACTTTTTGTTGCTAACCTTATATAAAATGTTTTTGATGGCTTTCGGTTATTATTTCTTCATATATGTTATACATTTGCACAATGATGTGCTTTATTTTTTGCTATTTTCTTTCTATGGACAATTATCTACTCTCTACATTCATCTTTTGCTTGCGTTGTATTTTCTTTTTCTTTTTCTTTTTTATTTTCTATAACAGCATCCATCTCGTCCTCTTTTGCCATTTGGTTTATATTACTAGTTCCAGTTTGTCCACTTGTCATTTCCTCTATATAGTTAGCATTTTCTTCTCGTATTGTCAAACATTATGAATTGATTTATACATGCTGCTTAGTGCTTACTACTCTTCTCTTCATTTAGTTTTCTTAGATAATGTTGCTTCAAGTGTCCAATATATTCATATTGCATACACAAATTCTTGATTCATTTATCTTGAACATAATAAGGAATACCTTTAATTATAATTGAACATATAAGAAATTCATTAAAATTTACTTGGATACAAAATCTTGCAAAATGTCCTCATTCAGCTTTTTCTGTATATGTATCCAAATGTCATATAGGCCCAATTGTTTTATCAATGAGTCTTAGAATTTTCACACCATAATATTCTAAAAGAAATTCAAGTATTCTAACCCATATTGCTATCGAATTATATGTAGCCAAGAAAGTGTTAAAATTTGGCTTACATTACCTAATAGTTAAAAAACTTCCATTAATAAACTGTAGTCCATCCCTGATTACTTTGTTTAAATCCATTTCCAACTCAAAAGTAATAGCATAGTATCCTTCTCCCATTACAATCATCATGAGATGGGATGCAAATTTCCATATATATTGCAATTTACTTAGAAGTAGCTTATTTCCCAAGGATGTCCATAAAGCTTGATTATTAAGGATTTCTTCTATGAAGTATATAGCTTTTTCTTAATTTCCTAAGGCAAAGTAATAATGTATGTACCTGGTTTTTCTTGAATTTTTTTCATTCTTTTTCATATGCTCATATATACTCTCAAATGTAAATTCATTAGTTGCATTGTTTTCTTCATCTTCTTTAATGCTTTCTTGCAAACTAAAATTTGTAGTGTATGTATTTGGAACGTTATGCATTGCTTTTCCTTGTACGATTGTCTTTGAGAATTTTTAAGTATTGTAGCTTAAGATAAGTTATTTCCTCTGTCTTTTGAACCTGGAACAACATCTTGCATGAAGTTTTCATCATCCGTATAGGGTTTAACTACAACATAATTTGATTCTTCTGCATAGACCTTAGTTTCCAAGCTTTCTATATGCTTAAGACGCTTTTTTTTCTTTTTTTTTCTAAGTGAAGATTGAATGTATAAGGAGTTTCTAGTGGTTGGAGTCTTATCTTATAAAAGTTCGTTTAGAGAGCATTTTCAGAGGTGCAAAACAGTTATCTTAGAGTTTCACCTTTTTATTGTGTTGAATCAATTTAGCAAGCACTTTATTGGTGCAATAACAAAAGTTTCATCAAGCTAGTCTTAAAATAATGTCTAATAGTTAGGAAAATAACAGAATTAATCTTTTCTCGTTGTCAACATTAAATCAATACTTTTTATTTACCAAACCTTATGCTGTAATTCTAGTTCTAAATTTTTTTTTTACAATTTTACCATTTATTTTATAATTATTTAGTTAGTACAATGATTTTATTTTTCATTTTATGTTCACGTATGTAGATGCATAATCATTAATATTAACTATCAAATTACTAAAGTATGGTATAATATATGATTTATATGGGTTTTATTGATCTATACATATATGAATCTTGCTGTAATTTCCCGTTTGATCTAGTCATGTACACATAGATGAATATTATGAAACATTTAAGCAGATTTCCTTGAAAATAAAACAAAAAGATAAATTAATTTTTACAAATAAGATTGAAATATAGCATAACTTGAATAAAATTGATCGAAAATGTAAATAAATATTAAAAAAAAAATCCTCTTAAAATTTCCATGAAAAGAAAAGGAATAATTACACAAATAAATAATTGGCAAAAATAAATAAATAAACAGATAAAACGTCAAAACCTTGAACGCTGCGGATTACACAAATACAAAACCCTACCCGTGGCCTCTGATACATAAAGGGAAAAAGAAACCCTAACCAAACAAGAGCCGACTAACACTATCCAAAAGGCCTTCGTAATCTCAAACGCGTGAATCATGGTAAAATCAGCTTATAGAAAACTTCGATTCGATTTATATTGTCAATGCTTACTTACGATCGGTGTTTAATCTCTGTTTTCTTTTTCTTTTCTTTTTATTTTTTTTTTCTTTCCTCTTCTTCCAGACGTTCAAGCGCAGGAATGGAGGTCGGAACAAGCACGGCCGTGGACATGTTAAGTTCATTCGCTGCTCTAATTGCGGAAAATGTTGCCCTAAGGTCCTTATCATGCAATTTCACTCTCTCTCTCTCTCTCTCTCGCGTATATACTTTTGGATGCGTTCGTTAGGTTTCGATCCGTCATGTTTTGTTCCGGTGTCGATTCAATGTGCTTGTGGAGAAGAAATCGTATTTATGAATGTGGAATGATTTTATTATTCGCGAAAAAAAGAAAGTTGGCTTGGTGATGTCTTGTCTGAATTCAGGATTTTTCTAGGGTTTGGTGAAGAATGGAAATTCCGTCTCGTCATAAGTTGGATGCCTTGCATCCTTATAGTTGCATTTTGTTCATTGTGCCCCTCAGTCCTGTGAAAGAGAGAGAGAGAGAGAGAGAGAGAACTTTATCAAAAATTACGCGTCTAATTATGTATTATGTTGAATTGCGTTTTCAGTTGTGAAATTCAAATTCTGACCTCGATTACAAGAATTAGGGACTTGAAAGTTTGGCTGCCTGATGGACGATCCCGTGAATGGATTCCAATGTTGAAATTTGTACTGTAGTGGTATGAGATTGATATTAAATGAAAGGGAGGAGATGCAATTAGAGTGCTGAAGTTTGATTCTGTTGGTTGTTTATTCATCTTCGCAGGGATATCTGTAAGTTGATGAAAAAAATGTCAATGTGCTATTCCTGTACTTGATGTTGGTTATAATTGGGACTAAATTTTCTCATGGAAAATTGATCCAAGGAGCTTCAACTAAAAATTTGCTTACTTTAGTTTTTTGAGGTTTTTTATATAGGTTGAATTGCCAAATGTATGTTGTTCTTGATATAAAGCCAAAAGTGAACTCTAAATTTAAATTGTATGTTTGAAAGCAAGGTTTGGAATCTGTGGATGCTAGATATCTGGTTGTTGAAATCCATGGTCTGGTTTGTAATTTATCCGTTTGTTTGAATAGGACAAGGCAATCAAGAGGTTTCTTGTGAGGAACATTGTTGAGCAGGCTGCAGTCAGAGATGTGCAAGAGGCCTGTGTTTATGATTGTAAGATATATATTATACTATAACCTCTGGTTCAGATTGCTTTGTGTTTGTTTTGTATTTCTCACGAGCTGTGGTTTTGAATTCAGCCTATACTCTTCCGAAATTATATGCCAAGATGCAGTACTGTGTGTCTTGTGCTATTCACTCCCATGTTGTGAGGGTCCGCTCCCGTACCAACAGAAGGAACCGTGAGCCTCCACAGCGCTTCATGCGACGCCGGGTATGTCTTGAAGCCTACATTTGTCAATTTTTTCTACTTCCTGTTCTAGCTTGCCTGTTGCTCCTTTTGTTTGGCTGTCGTACACTGATTGAGAGGTCAATTCCATTATTTGGTCCTTTGATGCTATTAGCTTTTATTGGCTGGCTTTGTTATGTGATCATATGCAATTTGTGAAAGAGATTAAGTCATTCTTTTCCCTCCCCTGTAAAATAAATTCTTTTGGTTTCAAAATCTATATAACTTGAACTCAGGATGATTGAATCCTAGTTTTGTCAATTTCAACCACGAACAAATTTAGAAATTCCTAAAATATGAGAAACCAGTAATCCTAAGGCCCTGTTTGTTTCAAGAAAAATATTCTTCAAAAAACTTCTTTTCTTTTTCCTTCCTGTTTTCTCTTGTTTGTTTTATTGAAAAGGGTCTGTTGAGTAGAAAATGTTCTCTCTTTTCTTCCACTAAAGGGAAAATTCTTCTATTTTCTAGGAAAACAACTTACTCTTTAAAAAATGGAATATCATTTTCCAATTTAGACTTTGCAAACATTGTAACTCTAAGAAAATGATATATATATATATATATATATATATTATTCTTATTGTAATTGACCTATTATTTATATTTTAAACATGGAAAAATTTTACTGGGTTAAAAAATTGTAAACTTATTAAATATTATAAAAATCAACTAAAGAGGTCGTAGCAATAATGTATGCTGAAAATTCTTTTGCATTCATATTTTTGCTTTTGAATAAAATGTTTAAAATAATATATCAATAGAAACATTTTGATATTAATTTCTCTAGGTACAATTATAAGTTACATAATATTTGTGAGTCAAACATCAGAAAAGCTTATTTATCATATATTTATAAATATAATCAAACACATGAAAATATATCATTTTTGGGTAAATATTTTTTTTAAGGCAAAACATTTTGCACTAACACTTGGTTTTCCTTGAAACATACGGGACCTCAATTTTGTATTGCATGTAATTTTATCTACAATCTATTTCATATTTGAAACTGAAAGAGAGGGAAAAAGGGTGGACGAAGAGAGGTGGCATGGATCAGGTCATGTCTGTATTGCCAAATTAACATGAGCGAAGCTTATATAGTGCTTTAGCTACTTCATGATTATTTCGTCTCCTCACGTAGAATTGATAGGTGTTTATAGGCATTTACAGATTGTCTTGCTAATTTCTTTGTGAGTTTTCGGAGACCTGCCTGCACTTGTGACGTTAATTTCCTTAGTATTCATTTGCACGCTCGTAAATAAGTTTCCAAGTAAATATGCATATTTTTTATATTTAACCCTTTTTTAAATTTTCAATTGAAAAATCTTGAGAATATAAGTTTTAAAGCTTAAGGCTTGCAAGTTGCATCAAAAACTTGTATTCTTAAGGTTATGATTTTATTATTGTTATTATTATTATCATTGTTATTATTATTACTATAATATTGTGCGTTCATTCATTCAAGTTTTGGGTTTTTTCAGGATGATCTCCCGAGGCCTGGCCAGCCTGGTCAAGCACCTCGAGCTGGAGGCACCAATCCTGTTCGTACTTAAAAGAGAACGCCGGTTACTTCCATTCTGCTATATTCTGTTAAGACTTTTATCCATATTTTTCCTGATAATATAAATTTTCTGGTTAATGGAGTTATAGAGGATGCTGTTTGGAAATGGCTAGAGCTTGGATCACGCATTCTCTCTCTCTCTCTCTCTCTCTCTCTCACATAATGTGCTTTTATTTATATATTTTGTTTGCTGGGGCTTTTTTCATTAGAAAGATGAACCTAAGGGTTGAGTCTTTTTCCATCCGCGTTTGCGATATTACTATCAATGATTTTTTATTCCCCTTCATGCAATGTAGAGCCTTCCATTTTATTTTTTCAATCCGCATATTTTTTCTGGTAACATGACTTTACATGATCTTACTGGTACTTTAGAAGTTCGCTGTGGAGCCATGTGACAGTAATTATACTAAATGAAATCTGTAAGACAATGTTTATGTAAATTACCTAAAAGCATATATTTTATATAAAATGAAATTGTCGTGTGTGACTGGGTGTGTATATGCATACATATTATATATATTTATATAATTATGGACAAAATTTTCCCCACCCCTGCACTCTCGAAAACATAACATATAAAACCTGTATAACAGCTATTATATATAATAGCTGTTATCGAGGACGTAATAAATCTGTTATAAGTTTATGTTGATTTTATTGAAATTATTTTGGGGGTAAGAAAAACAATTCCGATATTGAATAGTTATTTAGAGCATCTTCATCCGGGGTTCTTAACATGGGACCTCGAACTAAGAACCTCCTTTCGAGGTTTTTGACGGAAGGGTGCAGGCCTTAAAATTTATAGGGTCGTTCCCAAAAAGGCTGTCTCATTCTTTATTTTTTTAATAATTTTTTTGACAAAATTATATTTTACTTCACAATCATGGAATCCAACTTATGTTACCTTCATTCACTCTGAAAAATTGAACATAAAACAGAATTACATTTTCATGGTCGAATACTCGTAGCTTCCTGGCCGAAGATTTGAGAAAATAATGTGGATAACTCTTATCTTATAGGGTGTTTACTTGGATCATATTTGATTAAGTAGATTGTAGGTGTGTATTTAAATTCACATGATAGGTTCCAGCTAGTAATTTATTAGAAATAGAGTATGATATGGATATAAGATCAAGGTATTCTATACTTACTTTGAAACCTATATTGTGAAATATATAAAATACAGGTTTTAGGATATTTTATATCTTTCTTGTAATAATAATTAGATACAATTAATAAATAAAAAAGAATACTTTTTATTTGTATGAACTTAAAAAAATTACGAAACATAGCTTATGAGAAATCCTAAACTAAACATGATATTTTTATGTTAATCTCTTCTTCTTTAGTTTTTTCTTTGTTGTATTTTCTTTTCATTACATCTTCCCTATTTGCTAAGTCCAACTTTTCTAAAGTTAAAAAAGAAAGAATATACATGAAGCCACCTAAACAAGGTATAGTAATTAACTTAGTTTCTTTTGATGTAATAATTTTTTTTATATTATGTTTGAAAAATTTTTCGTAATAAATTTATATAATGTTATTCAAATCAAGATTAGTTGACATTAGTGTTTATACCTTTTTTCTCTTATCCAAAATTAGGGTTTTACTAGGTTTGATAAATATTTTGTTGATAGGTTAGGATTTAGTAATTGTGATACATGAATGATCATTATAGATGTTGACTATAAATTGAGAGATTATAATTTATAATTTATAAATATTTTTATTGCTAGAATAAGTCAGCCTTCCAAATTAGTCAAATTTAAAATTACTTATTTAGTATTTGAAGTCGAAATCGAAATTTTACTAAAATTGATATGTTTATATAATAATGATTAGGGAAGAAAACGATCAAAAAGAAAAAGAAATGAAAGAAATTGAAAGGAAATGAAAATAAATATAAACTAAACATATTGAAATTTATAAAAAAAAAAAATATTTACAAGTTTTACAAAGTACAAATAACGTAGTTTCATAGTACCACAAGGTAAGATACGGTAGCAAACTTGGGAATCTATATCTATAGGGTAAAGTATAATAGAACTTCAAATCCTAACCACTCTATAATTGCTCATCCGTAATTGAAGAGTAATAAATATGTTATGAGTTTATATTGATTTCATTGAAATTATTTTGGGGTTAAAAAAAATTTCAATATTGAATAGCTATTAGAGCATCTCCATTGGAGGGCCTTGATGTAAGACCTTAAATCAAGAACTTCCTTTTTGAGGTTCTTGATGGATGGGAGTGGATCCTCATAATTTATAGGTCCTTCCTTAATTCTTTATTTTTTTTTTAAAATTATATTTTACTTCACAATCATGGAATCTAACTTTTGGTACCTTCATTCACTCTAAAAAGTTGAACATAAAATGAAATTACATTTTGTGTGGGGTTTGAATCAAAAGAAGTCACATGTGTGTTACATGATTAATCGAGCTACACGTAACTAAGAAAATGGCTTGATTTACACGTATGGGATGATCAAGTGAGATATGCCAAAGAAAAGGAGTAGATAATTTTGTTAAGCTCTAATATGTTAAGTGATAGGTGGAAAAGCATGATGACATCAAAATCCAAAATAGATGAAGAACGAAATAGTGATCTTAGCATGTTCGAGTGTTTAATCTTTGAGATAAGATTCTAATAGAGTAATAACGTTCGTCAAAATTTGTCTCTTATTCAAATAAGGAAATGAGTGGGGTAGTTATAGGAGATAATAGATGGGTTAGATTCATTGGATCATTATGTTAATCAATAGTTAAGATTGAAGCTTTTTATATCTTTTATATATGAGTATTAAATGAGCTTTTTTCATGGGTTTAGACCCAAATAAAAATAAAAAGCTTTATATTTTATTAATGTGAGTCAAATTAAGAAATGTTGAATCGAACGGACCAATTCAACAAGTCCTACTCTAAGCTTATTATGTTAAATCTCTCTTGACCATCCTGAATTTTTATGGGCTCGACTTTCTAAGCCCTATCACCTTAGATTAAAGAGTCAAATCAATTTCATTATTGTGCTTGAAATCTATGAATCAGATTTAGATCTTTACAAATACTCCTTAATATAATTGTTAAAATCGCGATTTTATAGTTCATTTGAATGTATACAATCGATAAAATCGTGTAAAACTGATAAAATTGTAAGCTTGTAGAATCGTATATGGATGTTTATAATTTTATTAAATGTCTTCACATAAATGATTTTATATCTATTTTAACTAAGAAAAATATTGTAAAATTATAAACTCGTAAAATCATACTTTTGATTCGTGATTTTAACAACTATATACTGTAGCTTCCTAGTTGAAGACTTGACAAAATAATATATCTATATCATTATTGTTTTACATTTTTATTCAATTTTCGATAATAAATTTATTAATTATTTATAATGTTGAGAAAATATTAAGGTGTTATTTAAAAATAGTTGATATGGAACTCATAAAAAGATAGAAGAAAATGATAAAGATATCTTTTCAATGACCAAACAGATAAAGTGAGGAGGCCTTTATAGAGAATAGATCCTTAAGGTGCTAATGTAATATCTTAAGAACCTTATAGAGTTCTTGATAGAACATCTTAAGGACCTTCAAAAAGTCTTTATGAGTGATAATACTCTTATAGGCTTGAGTAATGAATGTTGTTTAATATTATTTATTTATTTATTTTTATTTTTTGCAATGGAGATTCCTTCTAGAATTATTATAATAGGTCTAAAATGTGATTGAACATCATAATAGCTCTCCCATAGGTTTGTTTTTTCTTTTGTTTTTTTTTTTTAAGGTGCTAATAAAATTGTTGTTAGTAAAGTTAATGGGCAATTAATTATTGAAATCAAGTGACTATAGAGTTATTGGTAAAGGTTAAAGTCCACATCTCAAGGTATATCACAAATTGATACATAATTAGGGTGGCTAGACCCATAAATTCACAAGAATAGTCCCTTACAAGATAACTAACTATACCTTCCAAGGTTATCAAAGCGTTCTAGTTCTTCCTTTTGGTTAATACTAGCATGAAATAACATAATAGTGAGGTTAAATATTAAATAAGTGATTTTATTTAATAATGTTTGTTAAATAGGGAATGAAATTGCGATTTTTCTTTAGAGTGATATCAAATTTCTCCTTAAAATTAGAATTACCGATTCCAATTCCATTGAATCGTGATTCCATGTTTTAAGTTACTTCTAAATATAGGAAAATAGAATAGAATTTCAAATTACGATTCCATCTCGATTCATTTTTGTGTACTAAACATAAGATTATACTTTATTTCCTTTATGTGACCCATAAAACAGTAAGAAAGTGCATGCTCAAGCAAGCTTTTGTCTTTATTGTAAGATGGCTGTTGACTTCCAGCCATTTACTAAAAGAAAGGGAGAAAATAGGAGCAAACTCCCCCGAGATGATTTTGGTTTACCAATTTTCAGATTTTCTTGTATGCTTGGCTGTTCTTTTAGTACGCGCTCAGCGGATTCTTCCACAGGTTTGCACGTCGAGCATCTTTATCAAACTCGTTTCCCCCTAAGCCAGAGATTATGTCTCACGGGGAGACTATCATGGATGCATTTCCATAGGAACATTTAGATCTTAAGATCTGTAGGGCATTTCCAGATCCAATATTATAATTTTACTCTGACTTCTCCACTTGTATCACATTTCCAAATTGCTGATCTTGGTCCTCCGCATCCCTCCATAGGTAGATGTATCCCAGTCATGCATTTATTGAATCAACAAGACGAAAAACAATTATATCATCATTTTTGAGACTCTTAATCCCACCGATACCTTCAACACAGTCGATTTTTCTTAATTTTGGTGAGAGGACTATGAATATTGTTTCTGGAAGCACCATTGAAAGTTCATTTGATGAATCAAAAAGGGCGTTTTGATCCTTTATTATTATTAGTTTTTTTTGTCTTTAAGATCGGGTTTTATTCTACCTAGTTCTCCCTTCCAGTAATCCCTAACGAAATATATTTTTGGCAACGGGTTTAATTTAGCAACAATGTAACGAATATGGTGAGAGGACCAGGATTTAATTTTTCATGGTAGGTTTATTCAACATGTTTTGCTATTCAAGCTTTATTCAACAATGAAGATCCGACAGGCCAAATCCTTTCTTTGAATTTTTCACCTTATTCCAAGCCACTCTATATATATTTCTCTTTTCATCACTCAATCCCTACAAAAAGTTCCGGTTGATTTTCTTTTTCCAATTTATCAAGTAGGAGAAGAGACTAGGGGGGAGGTTCACTACACGTGGTAGTTTACAGTATTTTCTAATACATGAAGAAATGAGCACTTTATGCCTTACTCAACAGTTTTGCCTTCCAGCCTATCAATTTGTTTCCTTTTTTTTTTTTTTCATGTTGGAAGTCATTATTTTTCCCATTATTCAATTGAAAATTAAGATATTTCCTTAGTTTCTCTCCTTAATTTATTTTAGTCCTTTCAATAATATTTCTCCTTATTTCTTCATTCGCATTTTTGGAGAAGATGGCCTTGGACTTGCTGTGATCTACTTTTTTTCGATAGACATTCCCGAAAATGTACACCTTCGCATCCTTAGTAGCAGCCTGCTCCATAAGAAGTCACTAGTGAAAAACAAATGTTGAAAGACACATCCCTTGAAATTTTTATTGTTCCCTACAACTTCATCTCAATGTAGTGATGAATAATTTTACAAAGAATTCTACTGCAAAGATAAAGAGGTATAGTGAAATTGAATCCCCTATCTTAATACATGGCCGGTATTGAGTTCAACTAAAGGGAAATCGTCAAAATAATAGCCATGTTAACCATTATCAAGCATGACTTGATCAACTCGGTCCATCGGGAAGGGAAGTTTAATGCTGCCAAGCTAGTGTATTTCTTATAACATCTCATTCTATGCAGTCATAAGCTTTTCCTAGTGTTTGTGGTTATAGAGCATTTGAGCAACACTTGCTTATCTGCGAGGACCTAATGAGTAGGGGTGATAAGTGGGCTAGGCATGTGAATAGAGCACATACAGGCTCATACTTGGATGGCCTAGACACAGAGATGCAAAAAAATCCAAAAGCCTAAGCACATGCATGTCAAGCATGATTATTAGTTAGGCCACCTAAGCATGAGCACGAAAACAGGTGGATTGCATGTGTGGACCTTTATTTATTGTAAATAATATAAATTCTTTAATGAACATGATATTTATTAAATAATAGGTTATTTTCATAAATAAATTATTTAATAAATAATGATTTTTGAAATAAATAACAAATTATTCAATGAGTAATATTATTCAATAAATAATAAATTGTTCAATGAATAATAAAATATTTAATATATATTAAATATTTTATTATTCAT